>PVJN01020289.1:0-36197 GCA_004026805.1 Lasiurus borealis | reverse complement strand
AAAAGGGTAATATGCTAATTAGACTGGGAGACCTTCCAGATGTCCTTCCAGACAAAGCCTGGTGGCAGGGCCGAGGCAGAGGCAGTTATGAGTGATCAGGCCAAGAGGGAGGGCAGTTGGGGCGAGCAGGCTGGCAGTGGGGGGCAGCTGAGGGCAAGCAGGCTGGCAGTGGGAAGCAGTTGGAGAGGGTCAGGCTGGTGACAAAGGGGGGGCAGTTGGGGTGATCAGGCCAGAGGGAGTGCATTTGGCGGTGATCAGGCCAGTGGGGGACGGATAGTTGGGGGCAAGCAGGCCAGCAGACAGAGTGGTTAGGGGCGATCATGCTGGCAGGCAGGTGAGCGGTTAGGAGCCAGTGGTCCAGGATTGTGAGAGGGATGTCTAAGGGGTCCCAGATTGGAGAAGGTGCAGTCTGGGTTGAGGGACACCCCTATCCCCATGCATGAATTTTGTGCACCAGGCCACTAGTTATATATAATCACTCATTAGCTACTGGAGAAAAAAATGAATGACAAGAAACAGTAAGTCAACTTCATAGAGCTGGTAGAGAACTCTTCTAACTGGATAGAAAACTGAGGGGGTGTCATTTCACCTTGTTTTGAATCTGCTTTATCGGGTATAATACACATACCACAAAGTTCCATCTTCAGTGACACAAGTGAAGGGCTTTGACCAACACCTAGATACTCCACCATCACCCCAAAATTCCCCTGTGCCCTGTGCAGCCCACCTTCACCTTGACCTCAAGCAAACACAGACTCATTTCCTCCCACAAAAGAATAGATATGCTTTTCCTAAAATTTCCTAGAAATGAATCATTTAATTAAGAAGTTTGAGACCCATTCATGTTGTGGGTGTATTTAGGTTCCTTTCTTCATGTCACTATGGAGACAGGTTCTACGGTACTTAAGGACATGCTTGGTTCACTTTGGGCATCTCATAAAAGCCCATCATGCTTATTAACACACGGCAAATAGGGAGTGTGCTTGGGGCTGTGGGTCAGTGAGAGCTCTGAGGTGGGAGCTGGGAGTTCCTATCACAGCCCCACCATTGGTCTTACTCTGCTCTTCCAAGCTGCTGGAAGTCAGGAGAGAGAACTGGTGACTAGAGGTCAAGGTGGAGTTGCAGAGACACAGAGTGACTGGTGTGTTAGTCATGGGAGCACTCTCTGCTCTTAGAAGATGGGGGACAGGATTGGAACCCGGGGTGAACACTTTAGGAGGTCCAGGCAGAAAAAAAAGATGGAAGTGTCCTCCATACAGAATTAGAAGGGTGGATGCAGTGCCATGTTAAAGACTGCCATTCACACCAGGCCCCCAGAGGTGCCTCCTTTCTCACCCAGCCTCCACATTCCCGGTTTATGGAGTTGCCTGGGGCAAACCACACAGGAAAGGATTGAGGAGTGTGGGAGGCCAGGGATCAGGGCACAGCATGAGATGTCCACTTTCCTCCAAGACAAGTGCTGCACCTGAAGCAGGTCCTGTGGTTTCTTAGCATGTTGGGAGGGGGCTCCTAGTATTCGTCTACAGGGAAAAGGACAAAGGCCATCAAAGGAACCAGGCTGGCTCAAAGGGAAGGGGTGCGAGTGCTGCTCACAGGGGTGAGCTTGGGAAAGCTCAGGCACCTCTAATCCTGAAATGCTCCCCAGTGTCATGAGCTACATGAGATGGAGTCACTGTGTCTCCTCTTTTCTGCCCACGAAGGACCTTCCATGAGAAGCCCAATGTTCAAGATTTAAGCAGCTCCCCCACCAGATCAGCTGCAGTGACACCTACTCCTATGACATCCACCCAACAAGGAGAGTCAACCCCAGGACATGGCTAGGCCACCTCCTACCTTCTCTCCCCGGGCTCGGAAGGGTCCTCTGGCCGCAATCATCTCATACAGTGTGACCCCCAGGGCAAAGTAATCCACAGAAAAGTCATACTCCTCACCCCGCAAGAGTTCCGGGGCCATGAAACCTGCCAGGCAAGAGCACAGTGTGGACTCAGTGACTCAGCTGCACAGAGCCAGGGGTGAGCACAGAGACGATGCTCCCATGTGCACCTGGTGACATCTGGAGAGAAAATCCTCTGTGGTCGGGGCTGTCCTGTGCACTGTGGGGTGCTGAGCAGCACCCCTGGACTCTACCCACTATTTAGCATGCCCTCCCCAGATGTGACAACCATAAATGTCTCCAGACATTGCTGAGTGTCTTCTAGGAGCAAATTGCCTCTGGGCAAAACCACTGCTCTATACACATAGTGTGAAGCCTCATCTCCCCTTAGATCCACCATGACAGACAGTGCCGTGGTTCTTGCCTCTCGGGCACAAGTGTGTGATCTCGGGGGCTATCTCTGTGTGTGGTCATGAGGGTTGCAGAGACAGGCACCAAGATGCTTCCTGAAAGGGCACAAAAGGACAGATTTAAGCCAAGACATTTCTAAGAAGGAGGGGTATTGTCCCAGGGGAGCGATGCTCACCATGGCCAAGCTCTCAGAACTCAAGGAGGCTTTGTTCTTGACTGATGTGGGTCCATCTATCAGCACCCTTTAGTAGCACTAATTCTAACTGACCCCCATCCCATGCTTGCTGTGTGGCTTGTGAAAATACAAAGTGATCTTGTTTAATCCTCCTAACACCGAAGTAAGGGCCACTACTTTCCCTTATTATTAGGGAACTAACTTGTTCACAATAAGATGGATAATAGGTAACGGAGAATGATTCAAACTCAGGCATCTGAGCTTTGAACCACTACATTATCCTTTGGTATGGTAGTTAAACCTACAATTACTCCACCTAATAGTCTTTCAATAACTTAATTTTCATTTGTATCAAATTTATTCAGGCACATAAAGAATTAGTCAGTTCTACAGGGCTTGGCCCTTCCTCCTCAGTATCCTTTCAGATGGTTAGTATCCTGTGGCTTTGCTGGAGGCCCCAGCCTTATAAGTTACCCTAACTTCAGCATCCACTGCCACAGTTTGAGGGTTACACCCTTCACCTGAGCACAAATGCTCAGAGCCATGCTCTCATGCACTGACTGGTCAGGCGAGCCACCCACCTGGAAAGCTTTATTCCTTCCCTTCAATGTACAGATGTAGCTCAGTGGCCACAGCAAAGCCTATAGGGCCCTCTGGTGGCTGGAAGGGCCCTCGCACTCGGCACAAACAAGGTCGGGCTATATCCTGGAGGTCAAACTACTTCAAATCCTGGCTCTGGAGTTTTCTGGGCTTTCTCCTAAGGATCTAAATCACCCTGAATTGACTTCTTGTTCTGGAAGTTGAGGGCCTGTTCCTCTTCCTTCCACAACCATGCACGCATTTCTCCTTCTTCCCTCTCCTGATACATCACCTGGCTGGTCGGCACTCAGCTCAACTATTCCCCACTGAACCAAAACCTAAGCCCCAGTTATATTCCTTTCTGACAAGTTTTTATGGGTTTTCACAGATTATCTTTTCTTTCACTTACTAATTCTTTCACTATGTTCTTATAATTAATTTGACCCAATATTCCCCAACAATTCTCTAATACCTGTCATGTTCTGATATATTAAATATTTTGTGAATTTCATCCTCATCAAAAAGTCTTCTGGCCGAGACCGGTTTGGCTCAGTGGATAGAGCATGGGCTTGCGGACTGAAAGGTCCCGGGTTTGATTCCGGTCGGGGGCATGTACCTTGCTTGCGGGCACATCTCCACTGTGGGGCATGCAGGAGGTGGCTGATGGATGTCTCTCTCTCATCGATGTTTCTGACTTTCTATCTCTCTCCCTTTCTCTCTGTAAAAAATCAATAAATTATATTTCTTTAAAAAAGTCTTCTGGAACCTTCTAACCTGCTCTAATATGGATTTGCATGTGCAGTCAGCAGCCTAAAATTTCCCTGTCATCCTGAAAACTTTTATATCTCTTTCTGTATCTTCTTCCCAAGTCAGCTTTTCTGTTGACTCCCTTATTTTGGTAAAATAATTTGAGGAAGGGTGCTGAAGTTTTTGCGAACTTTTGTATCTGAAAAAAAAATGCCTTTATTGCCCCTTAATAGTTAACTGATAGTTGAGCAAGATATAAAATTCTAGGTGGGAAATCATTTTCTCTCTAATTTTTAGGACATTTTCCCATTATCTTCTCACTTCTAATATTACCCATGGAGGGTAATTACGACACTTATACTGGTGAGGAAGTGTAGGCAAGTTCTCCAAAGTCATCGAGATAGATGGTCTGAGAGCCTGGAGTCCACCTGTAGAGCCCAGTGTTGGGTCCATGTGCCTAAGTCCTGTGCTGTCTGACTGTTAAATGCTCCTAATCACATGCTTAATGCCTCTGTCTCATATAGAAGATGCCATGTTCAGCAAAGCAAGTAAGAATTTGTCAGGTGCCTGTGTCTGGCTTAGTCCAACTTCCAGGATCAGGTCAGATGCCCACCATTACTGCGTCTGTTCCCATGCCAGGTCTGTGCCATATTTGGGTATTAGGACCATGTGCTGAGCTGCACAAATTGAAAGTCAACAAGATTTGGATCTCTACTCCCTAAGTGCCACCTGTGTAGAGGTCAGACCAGATGTGGGAAGGGTAAGCAGGCCAGCTTCTTGGTCTACTTCCTGGAACCAGGGACAGGTGTTACAAGCTGGGCACAGGCTTCTATGCTTAAACGACTTCAGAGATTCTGATATAAACAAGGCTAATTGTGTCCATTTATTTTTTATTCTTTCTGGCCCTTCATGATATAGTGCTCACGGTAATTTTCTAAAAGGGAAATGTGCCCTAACCAGTTTGGCTCAGTGGATAGAGCATCAGCCTGCAGAATCAAAGATCTCAGGTTCAATTCTGGTCAAGAGCATGTACCTTGGTTGTGAGCACATCCCCAGTAGGGAGTGTGCAGGAGGCAGCTGATCGATGTTTCTCTCTCATCGATGTTTCTAACTCTCTAGCTCTCTCCCTTCTTCTCTGTAAAATTTTAATAAAATATATAATTTTTAAAAAATCAATAAAATATATTTTCAAAATGTAAATAAATAAATAGAGAGAGAGATAGGAGATGTGCTTGGCAAGCTGATGTGACTGCAGAATCATTTCTTTCCAAAGAGGTTACATGAGTCAAATTCCAAAGAACCTTCTGGTCCTGAATACACCTTTATAAGTTCGGCTTTTTGAGGAATTACATTATAGTCCAAACTACTCAGACTTTGTGAAAAAGATATGTTCAACCAATCACAACGTATAGATTTAAAATGGGGTCCTAGAGACAGGCCAATCAAATCACAGGGATATGACCATCTCCTGTGAGAAATAACTCAGTGGTGCCTCTAGTCTGTTTCCACCCAACTCAGTCCCAAATGATGCATCCTTTTTAATCCTTTGGGTAATTATATGATGATGCCTGGGCAAAGAGCCAACAAATGTCTGTTGTATGAATTAATGAGTTAATGAATAAATACTTCCTAGTTACTAATTCATCCACATATTGACTCATCCCCTGCTCCCAGCCGGAAACTCATTGGGGATAGAGAGCATGCCTTCTATCTCGTAGAATATCCCACTAGGAAGGCACAGCCTTAGCCATGGTGAGCACCCTGTTCATGGTCAATTGCAGAGGCTCAGAGGCTCTGGCCCTCGGTAGGGTCTAGGGTTCATGTAGAGGAGCTGAAGAAGAAGGATCCAGAAGGCAGCCCCCTGTGGTTTTGCTGGAGACCCCAGCCTTATAAGTTACCCTAACTTCAGCACCTGCTGCCGCTGTTTGAGGGTTACACCTTCACCTGAGCCCAAATGCTCAGAGCCATGCCTACATGCACTGGTCAGGAGAGCCACCCACCTGGAAAGCTTTATCCCTTCCCTTCAGATGTAGCTCAGTGGCCACAGCAAAGCCTATAGGGCCCTCTGGTGGCTGGAAGGGCCCTCGCACTCGGCACAAACAAGGTCAGGCTATATATCCTGGAGGTCAAACTACTTCAAATCCTGGCTCTGGAGTTTTCTGGGCTTTCTCCTAAGGATCTAAATCACCCTGAAACGCGTAACTAGTGTTTCCACTTACACGCACATGCCAGGAGTGGAACTTCATAGATTTGGACTGAGGATCTAGAAGTTCAAGATTAGATCTTTCCCTAAATAAAGCCACAGATAGGACAGACACTATGGCGACAGGTACAAACACCAGAAAAGCCCAAACCCCAAGGATTTGAAGGATTCTATGACACAAACAAGAAAGCCATCAAAGGTGGAAGCTTTCATAACAGAGGGTACAGCATGTTAAAACCAATCATGGTTTTTCAGGGGGGAGGGCTCATCCCTGCCGTGGGTGTGGGCTCCGGCTGCAGCTGTGCAGGCCCACTAGCCAGTCCTGCTGGTTTTACTCTTTGCTCTGGGGATGAGGGAGTCGCTGCCCTACCAACCCCTGCCCTCACCGTGCCACCTACCCAGGCCATGGGGACTCCCAGGGATTCACTCCTCCTCTTGAGAGGCACTGCTCCCATCCTTGCTCTCAGGCTCTTACCTGGGGTCCCTGCATAGCCCTTGGTCTTGGTTTGTCCTTCCTTCAGCTCCACGGCCAGCCCAAGGTCAGAAATTCGGATATTCCCTGAAAAGCAAACATGGGCTGAGGTCATGGTCTGGCTCCACAGAACAAAGGCACCTGCTGTTCCTGGAGCCCACAGAAGCCAAGAGCAAATCTCTGCACATATGCACACATGCACACAAATGCTGGTGCACATGTACACCCATAAATGTACCCGCAAACACATCTGCTTACACATAAACACACACACTCATGAACACGTGCAGACACGCACACATGCGCATTCACACACTCACATGCACACTCCAGGGGGGTGGCATGAGACCTCAGCACCCAGGTGCCTCTGTCCCAGTCAGACTACAGAGGAACTGAGGGGTCCTATCAGTGTCTGCAACCTGAATTCAGAGTACAATCCACCCAAGTTCAGTTTCCTCCTCTGTCTTCTCTTCCCCAAGCTCTTTGGGAATTCCCACGAGTTTGTGTGACTTGGTGACAGAAAGGGAGGTAAATCTAAAAGGATATATGTAAAGGAAGCTTAAATCTCTATGTTTATTTTCTGGTAAGAATCCCAATTTGACAGAGAAGGCAGAAAGAAAAGAGTGACCGAGTGAGAATTTGGCCATAGAATATTAACTATTTACCATTAGTTCCACACACGATAGACACCCTGGCTTAGCTCCCTGTAACTCTAGGTGCCACATTAGACATCAAATTCCATCCAAAAACTCCATTTGGAGACAATGCCATTCTGTTGCAAAAATAGCTAAAGGAACAGTAAACAAACTTAAGAAATGTACTGGTGCCACTTAAACCTCTGACAAGCATTTGTCAAAACCAGCCCATGCCCCCTACAGATGACCCACTGGGCCACAAAGTCCAGCTGGGCAAGGGGAGGCCAGGAGAGGAGGCCAGGCGGGGAGGCTGCCTCACCTTCGTCATCCAGCAGCACGTTCTCAGGCTTGAGGTCTCGGTAGACGATGCCCCTCTGGTGCAGGTGCTCCAGGCCGCTGAGGATCTGGGCCGCATAGAAGACGGCGCGTGGCTCCTGGAAGCCAGGGTTCTCCTCATCCACATTGTAGATGTGGTACCTGGAGGCAGACTATGCGGAGGCCTGTGCTTTTCTGGCACGACTACAAGAGTGTGACCATGGTTGGGATGGAAGTAAAATCTTGGGAAAACAGGGAGGGCCTCAGAATCCTATGGTTGTTTCAGTAAAGCATCTGGTCATTTGGGGGCCTCCATGTTTAGCATGAAGAGCCTATGGCAACATCAAGACCCCTGGTGACCACACCCTCAAGATCTTCCCCACCGGTGTTATGGGGAAAATGAGGCAGCAAAGTGCAATCTTCTGTGGCCTCAGCCCTAGCCTGCAGGGCCATTCTACCATCACCAAGCGAACAAGTAAGGGGGGCGGGGAAGTCTGCACGAGCAGCCTGAGTTACCCAAATATAAGCAGTCAATACAGAGTCATGTAAGCTTGTCGGTTATTTCATACAACCCGAGCATGCAGACTCCTGACTGGGCCTGCAGCAGACCCCCTCCCAACCTCAGTCCCCTGTAACTGTCCTTTCTCATGTTTTCCACTGCCATGCTTTACAGGGAGTAAAACATAACAAATAAAAGGAGATAAATTACTTACACTAGATAGCAACCAGGGAGAATAGAGGCAGACCGGGAAACATTAAAAAAAAAATAGAGAAACCCTCAAATCAGCCTGAGAATGAGACAGCTGGAATAATAATATAAATGGTTTTTATATTACGCTAGAGGCCTGGTGCATGAAAATTCATGCACTGGAGGTTTGGGGGTTCCTCAGCCTGGCCTGCCCCCTCTCACAGTCTGGGATTCCTCAGGGGCAGGAGGCAACCTGGCGATCAGGGGAAAGCAACGCCCCATCACACCTCTGCTGCTGCCACTGCCAGCAGCGCAAGCCCCAGCCAGCCCTGGTTACCTGCACCTTGGGCATTCCTAGGTGGCTGGGCAACTGCCATCCAAGGCTTGCCTGAACCTCGGGCCAGCCCTTGGCAGCTGGGGATATAAGGGGGTTTGGAGACTCCCGAGGCAGGTGCATGGAGCGACCACGCGCCTGCCACCCAAACAGGGCTTAGGGAACTGGGCACCACCATCTGTGGCTGTGGGCACTGCCATCTTTGAGGGTGTGGCAGTCGATTAGCATATTTCCTCCTTATTAGCTGGGGGTTCTGCCATCTTTGTGAGGGCATAATGGTCAATTAGCATATTCCCTCTTCATTAGATAGAATTTATAGTGTAGTGTAGTAGAGTGTAATGTAGTATAGCATAGTACAGTGTGGTGTAATATAGTATAGTGCAGCATAGCAAAATATTTTAGTATAGTATAATGTAGTGTACTGCAGTGTAGTTTAGCTTAATATGATCTATTGTATAATCTATAATAATAAAAGTGTGATATGATAATTAGACTGGATGGCTGAACAACCTTCCAGATGATCTTCCAGACAAAGCCAGGATTGTAAGGGCCAAGGCAGCTACCACGGCTACAAGAGCCAAGCCCCTTGCACAAATGTTGTACATCAGGCCTCTAGTATAATTTAGTGCATAGTATAATGTATGTATGTAATATAGTGTATAGTATAATGTATGTATAATATAATTTACTATAGTATGATTTGCTATAGTGTATTTTAGTATAGCATAGCGTAGTATCACAGTATCTATATATATAAAGGCCTAAGTGACTGTTACGACAGAACGACCAGACTGACCAGAACGACCGGTCACTATGATGCACACTGACCACCAGGGGGCAGAAGTAGCCTGCAGTCCTCAATCACTAACTGGCAGGCCCTGATCGGCCTGCCACCTGCCCACCGTGGTGGTGGTTGGCCCTTCCTCACAGCAGGCCCCAATTGGCCTGCAGGCCATCCTGTCAGTTCCTTCTCCTAATTGCCTTACTGGGGCCAGGCCCTGCCCTGGGACAGGGAACTAGGGGAGGTGGCAGCAGATGCAGGCTGCAAGGAAAGGAGGAGGGGGGAAGGTGATGGAATGCAGGCAGCGAGGGGAGGAAGAAACAGGAAGCGGGGAGGCAGGGACCTAATTGGCCCTGATCACTGGCCAAGCTTAGGGACCCCACCCTTGCACAAATTTCATGCACTGGGCTTCTAGTATAGTATAATGTTGTGTAGTATGGTATAATATAATGTAATGTACTAGAGTATAACATAATGTAGTACAATGTAGTACAGTATGATATGATATAATGCAGTATAGTATAGTATAGTATAGTATAGTATAGTATAGTATAGTAAAGTATAGTATAGAGTATAATGTTGTAGAGTGCAGTGTAGCATGCTAAGGTGTAGTGCAGTGTAACATACAGTAGTATAATGTAGTACAGTACAGGATCATGATCATTTCTATTCTAAGTCATGTTATTTGTGCTTCCTAGGCCCTTCTGCTCCCCTTCTGTGTGACCTTACAGGAGTTACTCAGTCAAGGACTCAGAACCCTCATCAGGAAAGTAGGGCCAACAAACTTACTTGGCAGAGTTCAGGGGAGATGAAACTAGAGGGGAGAATGCAAATAACAGCAACAGCTATGCCCCCTTGTGTGTAAGCAACTGTGACCCTCTTCTTGGTGCCTCACATGCATCAGCCTCCTCTGCACAGCCTTTGAACACCAGTATCACTGTTACACCCATTTCACGACCAACACACTGAAGCAAGAGCCGTCAGGTTGCCCAGCTATCAAGTGGGTCTCTTTTCCCCTCTGAGAGCCAATGACCTCATTTCCCCTGGGAGCCCAGAGCCAGGCCTTCTGATCCCAATCAGGCACCATGCATTGCTGCCACCCAGTTCTCTCTGCCGATGACAAGCAAAGCCATCATTCCCAAAGATGGCCACATCGTGTTTTCAGCTCTGTCACCATCTCCAAGAGTGGGTCATTGATGAAGTTCATCTTCATTTACCATCCTTTTTCATACAAAGCCCTCAATTCCCATGAGGTCCCCAGTATCCCTTTACTCACCCACCCAACTAGCACTCAGCCCACATTTCCACATACTACCCACCCTACTAACCACCCCCATCCACACAAACCAGAGAACTAGAGAGCCATAGCCCCACCCTTGTGAGGTGCCTGCATTTCACATGGGACTGAGGACATATCATTTGGAGTATCAGCAACCAGAAGACAGAAAGGAGTGGATTTTGATGGGGCTTTTCCTCAGATGTCACCGTTATCTTTGCATGTGAGAAGCAGCCCAATAAGTCCCCTCCCTACGATGAGCTACTCCTGCCCTCCCAGTCCCCAGCTCCCACACAGAAGAGAGGAACCCCGCTTACCTTAAGTCGCCTCCATTCATGATGGTCATCACGAGGCAGAGGTCAGTTTTGGTTTCAAACGCATAGGCCAGAGAGACTATAAACCTGCTGTGGACTTTCGCCAGAATCTTCTTCTCTACCATAGCACCCTGAAAAGCAAGATGTCAAAAAAACACCCTGGGTTAGGTGGGGAAGTGACATTGCCATAAAAGACCAAGTTCTGCAAACCAGAAAGCATTCCAACAACAGACACAGAGTTACAGATACATTTTAAAAGTGGTTTGCACTAAGCAATTGCAAATAAACAAATTCGCGCGTGCAAATTAGTCACACACAGAAGACTTCCTGGAGCCTCCAGTAAGGGGCACTCCAGACAACCCATCTTAAACATGTCAGGTGGGGGTTCCAGCTCGGACCCTGGCTGCCTGTTCATTGCTGACTTTCTTTCCTATTCTTTCTTCCTTCCTATTCTTTCTTTCTTTCTTTCTTCCTTCATTTCTTTCTTTCTTTCTTCCTTTATATATATATATATATTTTTTTTTTTTTCAGAGAGGACGGGAGAGAGGGAGAGAGATAAAAACATCAATGAGAGAGAATCATTGATCAGCTGCCTCTTGTGTGCCCCCAACTGGGGATGGAGCCTGCAACCTATGACTTCCTGGTTCATAGGTCGGCACTCAACCACTGAGCCACATCGGCCGGGCCCCATCCTTTCTTACATCTAGCCAATTGTCCTGCCAAATTCTCAGCGCCTTTCCTCCTGGCCAGACCTCTGGACAGCAGACAGCTGAGGTCCCCAGCCCTCCTGCACCTCGGTTCATTTCCGGCCTTTATTTTAAAATTCGCGGTGTCCACTGAACATGTTTTTTAAAGTTGTGTTTGGAATTCCTTCCTGAAGGAGGAGTGCGTGGTGTTGAGAGAGGCCCCTTTCTGTCCACATGGCATGAGGCCTTGGGTTGATTTTACTTCGTGTGATGTTCAGGAGTGTCCAGACCTTGGGCAAGAAGAGCCTGTAGCATGCTCATTGCTGGACTAAAATTACAGGCAGACAACCAAGAGGAAGGGATAACAGCTTCCCCCCAAAGTCCTACCCTCCAGGAACCCTGGGAGGAGTGATCTGTGGAGGCTGTTGTGCACCCCGAGAAGCTGTGTTTGCACCCCCTGCACTGTGCAGCGGGAAAAGGACAACGAACCATGCAGAACAGAGCGTGGGGCTGAGGGATGAGCTCCTAAGACCTAAGCAGCTTTCGCTGATCCTGCCCAAAGGGGGTCTGACTCGAGCTCCACAGAGCGGACCCCACTCAGAACAACCTGCTGTGCCTCCATTCACACCCCGTCCCTGGGAAACTGCCTTCGGGGAGCAGCCTGCACCCAGCGTCACAGACAGGCTCGGCCTCACATAAAAGACAGCACCCATTCCGCCTTGATTCCCCACGCATGTGCCGTCACAGCAAAAGCCAGGGCTTGGGAACGCTGCAGAAAGTCTGAGTAAAGACACCAGAACAATCCCAGACAGCCTCCCCAGCACTGCTGCTGCGCTTGGTGGTGCCGGTGAAAACCGCGGGCGACAGGATGTAGGGCATCACCCACGGCAACAGATGCAAAGGCCGCTCTCCAAGAAGGGACGTCAGCAACCCGCTTGTGTGCAGGGCGTGAGGCTGCTCGTTCAGAGCAGCTGGACAGACTGTGCCATGGGCCGGAGGGCCGCAGGGGCCACACACTGCCTCCTTTTGCCACTCCCCTCCGTGCCAGGCGCACAGCTACCGGCACCGGCTGCTGGCACGGCACAGACGGGGCTGACCTAGGTCAAGGAGAGGCAGGTGAACTAGAAACCAGCCGACGGCTGTACGACAGGAGGGGCTCGGTATCCGCACAGTAAGGTGAGCCGGTGAGCCAGCCACCTGAGCACCCGAAGGCCCTCCCCGCCCAGGGACCTCACCCACCCACCTGCCAGACCTAAGAGGTACCCTCCGCCGAGCCCAGCCGTGCTGCCCACCTGGTACCCCTTCCTTTTCTTCAGCCTCTTCTTGTTCAGCTTTTTGCACGCGTACATCTTGCCAGTCGCTTTCATCTGGCAGGCCGACACCTCCCCGAAGCCCCCTTTCCCCAGCACCCGGAAGTCCAGGAACCAGTCCTCGCCCGTGGGCTGCGCCTCCAGCCACTTCCACTGCAGGAGCCGCTGGAAGTACAGGCTGCCCAGGAACTCCTGGAACGGGGCCTGGCTCAGGTAGGCCAGCGTGGTCCGCAGCAGCGGCTGGAAGAGCCCGTCCCCGCTGGCCGCCGGCCCCTCCCGCGCCTTCGCCACCGTCCCTTCGTCCAGGAAGCCGCAGAAGAGCTTGGCCTGGGGGTCCAGGTACTCGGCCAGGATGGCCCGGGCCTTCTGCGGCCGCAGGTCGTCGTCGGTCGTGTCGTAATCCTCAATGTCCTTCCAGAGCTCGAGGGCCGGCGCGTACCTCTCGTCGGCCTTCAGGAACTGCTGGAAGAGCCGCTTGCCGATGGGCTGCTCCGAGCACACGCTCTGGAACTGCAGGTCCAGGCTGTCCCCGAGGGCCTGGCACCGGGACAGCGGGGGCAGCTTGAGCTTGGCCCGGTACTTCTTGTCCCGGGAGGCGGGGGCGCAGCTCCCATCGAAGCTGCCCCGGGCGGCGATGAAGGCAGAGTTGGCCACCACCGTCTCCAAGGACCCAAAGTCCATCCTGGCGCCCGCCCCCTGCCACTCAGGCCCCGGGAGCCATGCGCTAGCCCTCGGCGTCGATGTCCAGAGCGGGCCTGACCTCTCTGCCCTTGGCCTGTGCCCGGTCCCGGCTGCAGGGACAGGAGGTGTCCCGGGACAGGGATGACTAGGGGACCACACCAGGAGCCCCGGAGGAGCCCAGCTGACACAGCTCAGGCTAAATCCCAGCCCGGGGTTATGGAGGACGCTCTTGGGGTTGGGGCGGCAAGCAGGTGCCAGAAAAAGACAATCCCCTAAGCCGCTCCAGGAAAGATTAGGCGGCCGGCCTACCGGGCTCCTTCCGCAGAAACCAGCTGTCTTGACAAACCCCGGGACACCTGGGAGCACCTGGCGGAAGCCCCGGAGATTTCGTCTTTCTAAGCCGCCCCTCCAGCCCTCTGGCCTCAGCAGCCGGCAGACCGCCCATCTGCCTCCTTGCGGAGGCAGGAGGGCAAACTCAAGGGAGAGGGGCCCGGGAGAAACCTTAGTGTATGAGGATGCCTGATTTCTTTCCCCAGGAGATTTTATTTCTACCTTAAAGAAAAATGGCCAGGGAGAAGAAAACCTGCTGAAGGGAAGAGAGGGGCTCAGGGAGACTCAGAGAGAGGGAGGGAGGAGAGAGAGAGAGAGAGAGAGAGAGAGAGAGAGAACAAAAGCCTCAGTACACAGCATCCTGGGTATTCCCCAGCGACCACTGGTCCTGAGGAACCGGCCAGTCAATGAAGGCTGACTTGCCCTGTCCTGACTCTGAGAGGGCGGTGCTCCCGTGTCACACTGCTGGCTTGGGCCTAGAAACCCCAGCACTTGCTGAGAAGACAGCTCCACATCAGTCCCTTCCCCTCGTTTGGGTTTGCCTGCAAAGCCAAAATGCCAAGAGGAGCATGCAGGTGAGATTAGGACAGAGAAACAGGACACACACACACCTGCAAGCTACACCCAGTGCTGAGAGCCCACACAGGAGTGAGAGGATGAAGAGGCCATGCACACACCTGGGGCATATCTAGGACCCGCCTGAGGAGTTCACCTAGGGCACATCGGGGACATACCTGGGGCACACCTGGGAGGTCAGGACCAACAGAACAGTCTGCTCCATGGCGTCACAGCCTTCTCTGTCTCTTCTACCACATAGTAGGTGCTCAGCAAATGTTTGGGGAAAGTGTCAAGGAAGTGAGTAGGAGGTTGGTCGTAGTTTAAAGAGGAGAGGAGATGAAGGATTTCAGAAACGAAGGAAGCCGTAGCCAGGAGAGGCGGGGACCCTCCAGCCCACCCGCCTGTTGTGATGGGGGAAGAGTGTCTCTGAGGGCAGTGAGATTCTGCCAGAGGGTGTGGGCAGGCAGGACCCCCAGTGGCAACGGGAGAAGTGGAAATGAGGACACTGTGCAGCCAGTCTCCCTACCTCCCTGCCTCCCAACCAAGAAGGCGGTGGGCCCAGCCCCGCCACTTACTATCATGTAAACCTTGGGACAATTGCTCTAACTCGTCCTGACTGCCCGATCAGGGTTCAAACGGGACATGGTGCCTGTGGAACGGAGCACCCCGTGCTAGTGCTCCCCCTGTGTCCTGGGTCAGTCCTTCCACGCGGCACCAGGCAGACAAACTGCCTTGATAACTTGCAAAATAAAGATTCTGCTCCAGTGGCCTGGGGCCGGTCTCCACAGCTCCCACTGGTGTACCACTGTGAGAAGCCAGGCCCATCCGCTCACCCCGAGCAACATTCTGGGGAAGGAGAAGCAGCGGAGAAACAAAGCTTACTGTTTCCCGTGAGCTTGGCTCCTTAAGAGGGGTCCGGTAGGCGGTATTTCCCAAACTCGTGTGGTTCTGGAACCTCCCTCCTTATTTCAATTACACTTCTTATTTGGGAATAATTTGTAGATTCACATGCAGCTAGAAGAAAAGATCAGGAGAGATCCCCTGCACGCTTCCCTCCGTTTCTCCCAATGGCGACGTCTTCCCAAACTAAAGCACAGGATCACAGCCAGGACACTGACCCCGACACAGGCAACACAGAGCATTCACACCCACGAGGATTCCCAGGTTGCCCATGTGTAGACACTCCTCCTCCTTCCCACGCCCACACTCTCCTGAACCTTTGGTAACCACTAATCTGTTCTCCCTCATTTCAAGAATGTTCCATAAAGGGAATCATCTAGTACATAACCTTTGGGGTTGACTCTTTATACTCAGCATCATTCTCTGGAGATTCATCCAAGGTGTTGTGTGCACAAACAGTGTTATTGCTAAATCCCGTGGTGCAGATGGACCACCGTTGGTTTAACCATTCATTGGTTGAAGGACATCTTGGTTGTTTCCAGTTTGGGGCTAACATGAATAAAGCAGCTATAAGCATTTCATGTACATGTTTTTGTGTAAATTTCCATTTCTCCGAGATTAATGCCCAAGAGTGTAATTCTTGAGTTATATGGTAACTAATTGCATGTTTGGTTCCTCTAAGAAACGGGTAAACTTTTTTCAGAACGGCCGTACCGTTTTACATTCCTACCAACCACACAGGAGTTATACAGCTTCTCAGCATCCTCCCTAGCTTTTTTTCACTTTTTATTTTAGCTATTCTGATAGGCATGTAGTGGCATTTCATTGTTTTAATTTGCGTTTCCCTCTTGGCTAGTAATATTGAACAACTTTGCATGTGTTTATTTGCCATCTGTTTGGAGAGCTGTCTCTTTATGTCTTTTGACCATGTTCTAACTGAATTGTTTGCTTGTTTACTGTTGAGTTTTGAGTGTTGTTTATCTACCTTAGATCCTTTGTTGGGCTTGTGGTTTTCAAACACTTCTTTCCAATGCTTGCTTGTCTTTTCATTCCCTTTACAAGGGCTTTCATAGAACAAAAGCTTCTTTATTTCGTTGAAGTGTAATGTATCAATTTTTCCTTTTATGAATCATGCTTTTGGTGTCAAGTCTAAGAACTCTTTATGTTTCTTTTTTCATTCTCTCCCAAATTCAACCTTCCCACTCAAAAAGTTTTACACTTTTATTTTTAAATCCATGATCAAGTTTAAGTTAAAATTGAATCTTCGGTTAAGGTTCATTTTTCTGCCAGTAGTTGTTCAATTGCTCCAGCTTCACCTGTTAAAAAGGCTGTCTGTGCCCCATTGAATAGTTTTTGCAGCTCAAAAATCAGTTGTGCATATTAGTGTGGTTCTGTTTCTGGGCTTCCTATTCTGTTCCATTGATCTCTGTGTCTATCCATCCACCAATACCACACCATCTTGATTGCTGTAGCTATTTCTGTGTATATTTGTGAGGAATATTGTTCTGCAGTTTTCTATTTTTGTACTGTCTTTATCTGATTTTGGTATAAGAGTCATATATGTCTTATAAAATCAGTTGGGAAATGTCTCCTTCTCTTCTATTTTCTGTAAGATATGGTATATAACTTGTAATTCTTCATTAAATGGTAGAATTTTCCGGTGAACTGGGAAGTTTTAAATTATTAAATCAATTTCCTTGCTAGTTATATGGCTATTCAATGATCTATTTCAAATTGAATGAGTTATGGGTATTGAAGGATGGTCCATTTCATCGAAGTTGTCGAGTTTATACATGTATAGCTGTATATGGTACTCCCTTATTACCTTTTTGAAGTCTTCATGGTTTATAGAGATATTTCGTTTCTGGTGTTGGTTATTTATGTCTTCTCTCTTGCAATAGTTTGGTTTTTATTGGTCTTTTGAAAGACCCAGTTCTTTTTAGTTTTACTGATTTTTCTCTTTTGTTTTTAATTTCACTGGCTTTTGCTCTTATCTTTTATTTCTTCCTCCTGTTGGTTTTCCTCCCTCTTTTATTTTTCCAGGTTTTGAAGTGAAAACTTAGCTTACTAATTTGAGACTTTTCCTTTTTTCTAATATATTAGTTTAGTGCTATAAATTTTCCTGTGAACACCGCTGTAGCATTCATTCAGTTCCATGTATTTCCCTCAAGGCTTCCTTTTTTACTCATATATTACTTAGAAGTGTATTGTTTAGTTTTCATGTTTGGAGAGTTTTCTGATTGATTTCTAGTTTGATTCCACTGAGATTGTAGAACACATTCTGTATTATTTTATTAATTTTCAAACTTGTTGAGCTTTGTTTTATAGCCTAGGATATGGTCTATCTTGGCAAATGTTCCATGAACACATAAAGAGAAAGTATATTCTGCTGTGATTGGTGGATTATTCTACTTAGGCCAACAACATTATGATGGTTGATGATGTTATTGAGCTCTTCTATATCTATGCTGATTTCCTATTTAGCTGTTCTGTCAATTGTTGAGAGAGGAATGTTGAAGTCTCTAACTAAAATTGTGGATTTGCTTATTTCTCCTTCCAGTTCTATCAATCTACACATTTTTTAGCTCTCTTGTTTGGTGAATATACATTTAGGATTGTTATATCTTCTTGGGGGATTTATTATTATTCATTTATTATCATACCATGTCTGTCTCTAGGTTTTGTGTGTGTGTTTAATTTTGAGAAGTTTAATTATGATGAATCTTGGCGTAGATTTCAGAAGCCATGGTTATCTGTTCACTCAGCTTCTTGAATCTATAAGTTTATTCTTTTGCCAAATTTTAGGGAGTTTTCAGTCATTATTTTCTTTTTGAGTATTTTTCAGTCTTGCCCTCTTACTTCTCTCCTTCCAGAACTCTGATGACACGGAAGTTAGTTTTTATTACAGTCCCCCCTATCCCTGAGGCTCTGTGTGTGTTTGTTCAAGTTTACATTCTCCTTATTGTTCAGATCAGGTAGCTTCTATTGTGTTTTTCTTCCACATTTCTATGTTATTTTTCTTTCCTCTGCCCCCTCCCTTCTGCTATGGAACCCATTCTTTGAGCTTTTTATTTTGGTTAATGTATTTTTCCATCTAAAATTTTCATTTGGTTCTTCTTTGTATGTATCTTATTTCTCTCCTTAAACTTTTTATTTGCTGAGGCTTTCTATCTTTTTCATTTGTTTAAAGCATGTTCATCATTGCCCCCTGAAGCATTTTTTCATAAGTGCTTTAAAATCTGTCAGGTAATTCCAACATTTGTCACCTCAATGTTGTCATTCAATGATTTTTTTTGTTTTAATTCATTTTTAAGTCATCCTGGTTCTTGGTATGATCAATTGAAATGTAACATTTTCCTGCCGTTTTAGCTGGCTGTTTCTGACTCTGGTTAGTCAGTAGAAGGGATTTGGGCTCCACCTCATTACTGCCAGGTGGGGGTAGAGGTCTAGGCTTCCCACGTGGGAACCTGGGGATGTGCTCCCCACTTGGTCTGGAGCCCCGTCATTGGAGCATCTGCCCTGTACTTTCAGAGCATGCCATGGAAAAGCGCCCTCTATCAGCATCCCCCTCCTTTCCTCTCCTCCCTATAGGCACGTGTCCAGTAAAGGCCATTTTGATGTGGGTGCTATTCAGCACGTGCTTTCATGTTTGGGGGAATTCAGAGATTAATGGGGGGAAGACTTAGTTCAAAGACTTCCAAGAAAGAGTTCGTATTTTGTTCATTTCAAAAGCACCTCTATAACTTCACAGACAAGGGCAGCATTTAGTCCGTGGGCAACAGTTGCCGCACTTATCTCAGGGCTCTGGCACTCGGGGTCCCAGACCCCAGGTGTGGACAATTATAAAAGGATGAGTCCTAGCTAAAATAGTGCAATTCCTTCTGAATTTTAGGGTGCTCATTTTTCTGATAAACTCTAAATCATCCCTGAGAAAACAAGCAGAAAAATGGCTATAGGGTTTTCATTATTCTTCTTCTGAAAGAAATCTAATTTGGCTACCTGGGTCTCTTAGAAGGAAATTTTTTTTTTCAAATATATTTTTATTGATTTCAGAGAGGAAGGAAGAGGGAGAGCGAGATAGAAACATTCATGATGAAAGAGAATCATGGACCGGCTTGCCTCCTGCAAGTCCCCCACAGGGGATTGAGCCCACAACCCAGACATGTGCCCTTGACCAGAATAGAACCTGGGACCTTTCAGTTCGTAGGCCGATGCTCTATCCACTGAGCCAAACAGCAAGGGATAAAGGGAAATTTATATGTGACAGTGAATGAAATTCCAAATTTTTGTGTACAACACCCATTATTTTAATTGGATTTTGATGGAAATGCTTGTAGAATGGCCTCTGCGGCACATCATATTTGCCTGGCACTGCCCTATCAACCTAACTGCAGAGATGACGCAGTGAGCAGCTGGCATGGCTCCAGCTATGTCTCTACCCACCCAGGTCTCTGGGCCAGTGGCTCCGGTCACACATCAAGATTAATCTGGGGGGATCTCAGAAGCTCAGGTCACCTGGCCACTTGGCTCATACAGAAACACGGGGGTGAGACAAGCGTTTTCAAGGTGCTCCAGCGGACTCCAATGTGCCACCAGGCAAAGCGCCCCCCACCTGGACAGTGCTGTGGTCCTGCAGCCTTAAACATGGCTGGCCGGGAGCTCCTGGGCCCACTGGGTCCCCATTGGGTCAGAATCTGCATTTCAACTAGCTGCCTGGGGTGTGGTTTGCATTCAGTTTTGAAAATATCTCTAGATCATACGGCTGTAAGTTCCCCCAAGAACACAAAAAGTCCTAAAAAGTCCCAGTCCCTTCAACACAGATCTAGGGGACATCATCCTCATGGCTGACAGTGAGCATCAGGGGCAATGGGAGGGGATGGCCTGGGAGCCCGCTGACCCCTCTCCTCTGGAACCACACTTCTAGCCTCTGTCACACGCTGCCGTTTTCACAATGTCGGCATCTGGGGCCACTCACAGAGCCCCAGCAATTGCAATACCATGACATCGGTCACCCGCTGCCCATCATCTCAGACCAGGAAGTGTCCGAGCGGCCATGAATGGCAGGTTCAGGCCTGTCCTTGTGCTGACATTACATCTTTCTTCCTGGAAGAAGTGAGAGAATGGGGACCCAGCTGAACAAGTGGCTATTCAGGAAAATATTTCTCCTTAGTCATTATCATAACAAGGCCAAGGGCATCCCAGAAGGAGGGGGCAGCCCTGACTTGCCCAGGGGAGAGGTGGAGGGCACCTGATAGCAGGGGGACCTGCAGAGCGCACGGAGCCGCTGGTGTTTGGATAGCAAGGCTGATAACACCGCTGGTGCTTTCCCTGAAACCCGCACCCCGGTGCGGCGCTTCTGACCTCTGAAGGAGACTATAAAACCCAGGGGAAGATTTTCTCCTCTCAGTCTACCTTCTGCAGGAGGGGGACCCCAGAGGCAGGGAGGATGGCGGCGTTGCATGAGAAGAAGTCGTGCAGCCAGAGGATGGAGGAATTCCAGCGCTACTGCTGGAACCCGGACACGGGCCAGATGCTGGGCCGGACCCTGTCCCGGTGGGGTATGTGTCCGGTAAGGCAGGGGAAGGAGGGGTGGCTCTGAGAGGAGAGGCAGAGGACCACCACCAGCAGCAGCCGGGGTGGGGACCCAGGCTCCCAGGACCCAGGCCCTGCCCGGGCTTCTGGTCAGGCCTCAACTTCCTCACCAGGTGACCCCAGAAGCCCATTTCAGCTCTTACGCCCTCTGGCACCAGGCACCCACATGGTGGGAACATCTGAGGATCAGCCCCAAAGTCTCAGGCTTAGATTTGAGAATAGCAGTTTATAGTTATTATTCCTAAACTTGACAGTTTTTAAAAAGACTTTGAAGTCAAGGGGTATGGGTTTTCTTTGGAGCAATGAGGATGTTCTAGAACTAGAGGTGATGCTTGCACGGCGTTGTATGTAGATGCCCTAACCACCACCGAGGTTTTCACTCTAAGACGGCTGAAGTGGTGGGGTTCCATGTGGGTCCGAGCACGATCAAGTGTGTCAGCCGCGTCTGACTGGCCTCTCCCCGCAGTGTGGATCAGCCTTTACTATGTGGCCTTCTACGTGGTGATGACCGGACTCTTCGCCCTGTGCATCTACTCGCTGATGTGTACGCTCGACCCGTACACGCCTGACTACCAAGACCAGCTAAAGTCACCAGGTAAACAGGGAGTGCGGAGGCAATGGTCGAGCCTGCATATCAGGACCCCATGCAGGTCAGGGCGAGTCACAGTCCTGGAGGTGCTCAGTCACAGCATAAACCCTCAGGGAAGGAAGCCCCCAGGGGCACCCAGCAGGGGCCTCTGTTTCTCCCACCAGCAGCCATGGGGCTTTGAGGGGTACACCCGCGTGTGGATAGCCCCTCTGCTTCTTTTGAGGAGAAGGAGGGCCCCAGATTATAAAGTCTGACTTTGGCTCTAGTTGTAATTGTTAAAACAGAGGTTTCTGTGATCGAGTCTTCATACCACTTGCTTTGTATGGGTCTACATGCACAGCAGACATTACTGGGAGGAGATGCAAAAAAACTGTTCCTAGCGAGATAGGAATGAGGGTTTGGGGAGGGAAAGAGCTTTGGTTTCCACTTCGAGTCCGTCAGTACGTCAATCCAGAAGGGTAATTGAATCCAGAACACGGAGTCTTCTCCCAGTGCAGTCCGTCTACTGTCGTCCGGGGTGAAGGTGGGCTGAGCCTGCACTCTCCTGAGTTGGCACCAAATGGGTCATTGGTGACAAGACTCAAGGACCTGAGACAGTGAGGAGTCACCTCCACAGTCCTGGCGAAGGTGATGTGAACCAAGACTTCCACACCCAGCCCATTAACCAAAGGTGACTTTAAAAAAATAAATAAATGGCATAAAAGAAAGGGAGCAAGGAGAAAGGAAGAAATGAAGCACACAGTAACTCTGCATGTTTACCGCTCACACATCCCTACCACTTTCTAAGGAAGATAATGCCCACAGGAACACCCAGCAGCAGCACATAGGAAAAGAAAATGCAAATGTTTCTTAAGAGAAGCTGCCTCAGATGGTCTCCAGCAGGTGAGCATAGCGGGTCCAGCTCTCCTGCTGGGATCTCCGGTGAATTTGTCCATTAAAAAACACCACCAAATGCTGCTTTATAGGGTGTCAAATTTTAGAATCAACCAAAAGATAAAGCATAGAGGTTTTCATTACAATTTCAGAGCAGAATGTCATATGCTACAAACTTGAGAACATGACCATAATATCATTCGCTCAAAACCCTGAGGCTGGAAGGTGAAGCTGATGAACAAGTGACATGAGAACCCGAGGCACGCTCTAAGCAAATAGTTGGGTGGAGGGAGTGGCGAGCTTTCTTCTCCTTTAGACATTTCGGACGGTTTATTTTAAACCGTGTACAGCTGTTAATTCACAACAGCCACAAAACAAGAAAAACCCTCGCTTACTTGTATTTCCTGTTCCGACACCAGTTGTCATCACTTTCCCCTCGCATTTCATCTCAGCTCACCTCTTCGTTTCCACAAACACCACATCGCCCTTTGTTGTGTGAATGTTTTATGACTTATTTAGCTAGTTCCCTGATAGTACCGGTGACTTTTAAAATAAGTAAGGTACCTCAGGCCGGTTTTGGTGAGTGGTTAGAGCGTTGGCCTGTGGACCAAAGGGTCTCGGGTTTGGTTCCCAGTCAAGGGCATGGTCCAGACAGGCTCGTTCCTCCGTGAGGCTCCCAGGTCAGAGGGCAGGGTCCTCCCCGAGCAGCTAGCACAGGGGACACCTGACCATGGATGGCCTCCTGGCCTGGCTGCCCTTGAAGACCTGGGCCCTGTTGGTCCCACTGCATCCCATCCCGGAATAGCCCTGCACACAACTCACCAACTCCACAGCCACCAGCTTGGATGTGATGAACATTGGGGGAAACTAGTGTCAGGCTCTCTTTCCAGGGGTGACCTTGAGGCCAGATGTCTACGGGGAGAAAGGCCTAGACATTTCCTACAACATCTCCGACAACAGGACCTGGACGGACCTAGTACACACCCTCGACGACTTCCTGGCAGGTAAGGTTAAAAACGCTTCCACAGCCTTTATTTCTCCTTTTCTAAGAAAATTTCACTATCCGCCCCGGGGTGGCTGCGCTGGAGAGACACACCGTCTGAGGTGTGTCTGTGCTGGCAGGCTACTCGCCAGCCGCCCAGGAGGACAACATCAACTGCACCTCCGACAAGGTGTTCATCCAAGAAAGCTTTGGGGCCCCTAACCACACCAAGTTCTCCTGCAAGTTCACCACAGACATGCTGCAAAACTGCTCCGGCCTGGCGGACCCCAGCTTCGGCTTTGAGGAAGGAAAGCCGTGTTTCATCATTAAGATGAACAGGGTGAGTATAAGAGGGTTGGAGGTTGGAGATCCGAGGTCCAAGGTCCAGGATGAGGCCCCTTTGGAGATCGCTCTGGGGTGGACGGTCAGTGCTCAGTGCACCCACCTGTCCAGAGTTCCAGAGATGAGTGGTCAGACTTGCCCCAGCTGCCCTTTCTGTGCTCTGCACCTTCATTCAGCACACGCCCGTTACATTGGTTCCTAAGCTGAGTATCTCTCTCAGGTACAAGGAAAACAACCCGTTCAAGCACAGCATCTACTTGATGTTGTGTACTGACAGACACCGAGCAGCAGAGCATGGGACTCTTCAGGGTGCCTGGGGCAGCCACGTGTGCACAAAACCCAGAAAGAAGCAGGGCCGTGTACAGGCACTGGGAGGGCACCTGGGAACAATCCAGAGCAGAGTTTCTAACCTGAGCCAGGCACCCACTGACGGAGCCAGGGCCAGGTGCTGAGGGAAGCAGACCAAGAGTAGAGCCCATGTGAGCTAACACAGGAGGGCCTGGCCCATCTGGACCAGGAGTGTGCAGAGACCCAAGGAGGGGTGGGACCTGGCTGGGTGAGGGAGGGACACAGCTCCATGCTGCCAGCAGCTGACGTCTGGGGGCCAAGGACTGAGCATTTTCCTGGGCCTCGAGGAAGCCACCCATCTGTGCACAGTGCATGTGCCCCGGGTCCTAGCTGGGGTCTCGTCAGCTGCCTGGCAGGTGTGATGGCAGCTCACACTCATGTGCACACAGGGACAGGTGTGGGGAGAAGGCAGGTGCCATACGAGACCTGCACACAAGTGGGCACCCCAGGGCCAGGCCTGCAGGAGGCTGAGAAAGGCCTAGATTGGGAGAAGCAGAGATGAGCTGATGGGGAGCTGCCGCACAGGAGGATGCTGTGCCCTGATGCAGTGCAGCACGGAGGGCCTGGGAGTGGCAGTGAAGGCTCAGATCTCCGGTCCAGGGCTGCCACCTGCCCAAGGTCAAGACCACCGCCCTGGGGCAGGGCTGCTGGCTTTGCAGGAGTTGGTAACACCCGCTGGGGGTTATCAGAACAGGAGCCACCCACCATCTACAGACCCTTCTCAGTTCCCCGTGAGAACCCCGCTCAGGCTGGTCTCCCTGTGCTCAGGCGAGCATGAGACCACATGGACACTTTCCCTTCCAGATCGTCAGGTTTCTCCCCAGCAACAGAACGGCCCCCAGGGTGGACTGCGCCTTCCTGGTGAGTGTGGCCATCCTCGGCCATCTGGTATTGCTAGAAAACCTGTGGGAATAACTTAACTGGTTTTCCCTAGGAATATCTCAATTGTCAGCCTAATAAAACCAGATATGCAAATTGCAAGAATCATTATTTAAAATAGTTTTATTCCAGGGGATAAAAACCTGGTAAGAGAAAAACGTGTCATTGTTTTGATTCAAAAAGCACCTTGGATAGCATATTACTAACATACTTCAAAATATTTGGTGGCAACTTGGAGAAACTAAAGCACTTCTACTTTTTTTTTGGGGGGGGGGGGCACTTCTATTGTTTTGTCTTTTTATTGGCTTATTTACAAAAAACATGCCAGACTACCAGCAGCTATGATTGTAGTGTATGTCGTCTATTGGTTGCTCAGGGTCGGCATTAATTTATTCTAGGTTTTCTCAAAACTAGTTTTTATGTACAACACGAAAAAAAAAAAACTGAATTTGGCCCTGGCCAGTGTATTTCAGTGGTTAGAGCATTGACTTGAGCACCGAAGGGTCCAAGGTTCCATTCCCAGTCAAAGGGCACATACCTGGGTTACAGGTTCGATCCCCAGCCTCAGTTGGGGCATGTGCGGGAGGCTACCAATTGATGTGTCTCACATCGATGTTTCCCTCTCTCTCTCTGCCCCATCTGTCCCTTCCACTCTAAGAATCAATGGAAAAAATATCCCCCAGTGAGGTTTAACAAAGCCAAAATCCTAAATTTGCCTTCACTGAATATTTTCCAAAGTTTGTTTCCACCACCGTGCCTCCAACAAAGGCTCCTGCTCTGAGCAGTGGGCACTCTCCTTGGGTTTTCCACCAAAACACCACACCCCTCAAGCCTGTGATCTCTCCGTGAGGCTCGGGTCATCTTGTTCTGTTTTTCCTTTTTTTTTTTTTTTTTTTTTTATTTCAACCACACCTGTATAGGCTGACTTGAGATTTTTTTTTTTTAATATATATTTTTAATGATTTCAGAGAGGAAAGGAAAGGGAGAGATAAAAACATCAGTGACCAGAGAGAATCACTGATTGGCCGCCTCCTGCACCACGCCCCCCAATTGGGGATTGAGCCCAAAACCCGGAAATGGGCCCTGACCGGGAATTGAACTGTGACCTCCTGGTTCAGAGGTCAACACTCAACCACTGAGCTATGCCAGTTAGGCTGACTTGGGATTTTAATGGACACCAGGGTGGCTTCCTCTGTTCTCTGAGAGGCTCAAGCTATCCATCAGGCACGTTACTCTGAAAGCAGATCTAGATCCCAGAAAGCCACGTCAACACTCAGCCAGTGCTGGCCAATAGCCCATACAGTCTCATCTGCTTGCATCCCATGTGCAGATAAACAAGCATTCTGGGCTCTATGCACTGTGGTTATCCTACAAGAACTTAAAATCGTAAACATAAAAGAAGTTTGATACGTCACCAGGGGGTTTGCCACTAACAAAGTACACCCCCCAATGGGAGCCCAGTACTGATTTTAAAGATGAGATCACTTATGCTAACTACACAACGAAGTGTTTATGTGGTCCCTTACATAGTGCACACATGCACTCAACATGTACGTGCCACACACGAGACATGCAGACACACATGGTGCTCAGAGACATGCAATGCACATACATGTGCACCCAGGCACCCAGATCCCGCCTTGCTCAGGCAGAGGCCTCTCCTCCCGCAGGACCAGCACAAGGATGTCCAGCCCCTGCAGGTGGAGTACTACCCGCCCAACGGCACCTTCAGTCTACACTACTTCCCTTACTACGGGAAAAAGGCGCAGGTAGGTGCTTCACTTTCCGCCTACAGCAGCTACTGAGTCAAAATGATTTAGCAATGATTAGCAAAAGGAAAGCCCTAAGTATTTTACCTATACAAGCGAAATAAGGCATTACTTAGCCCATCCTGACCATTTACCACTCTCTGGCTCTTTCGCAAACCCATGTTCTCCTAACTACCTGAAAATACATTACATATTCTCATGGAAAATATAAATATTAAAATATTGTTTAATATTTAACAAATATTAAATGTAATTGTTTGCAACTGCATATCCATTTTAAAGCACTTCCTCTCAATCTCTTGCTTTTTCCTGGTTTTTATATTAATTTCCACCAAATATAATTTGAAGTTGAATTTGTCACTGTTATTGTCTGTCCTCTCTAGAGCAATTCTCGTTTCTGAGTGGGTAGACAGTGACCCCAGTGAATTCCAGGGCCTGGAGCAGAGCCTATGTGGGCTCACTCGTACAGAGAGCATGGAAGACTTGCCTCTGCCACCTGAGTACCCACAAGGTTCAGCACAAGGTTCCTGACTCTCTCCCCTTCCCACGCTTCCATTTCAGCCCCACTACAGCAACCCGTTAGTGGCCGCGAAGCTCCTCAATGTCCCCAGGAACACAGAAGTCGTCATCGTGTGCAAGATCCTGGCAGAACACGTGACCTATGACAATCCCCATGACCCCTTTGAAGGGAAAGTGGAATTCAAGCTTAAAATTCAGAATTAAAGGACCAGGGAGGCCGGCCTTAACCTGCACAGGAACTCGCAGACCTCCACGGTCCACGGGGCTGCCCGCCGACTCCGCACCAAGCCAGCCCTCGATGTTCCAAACGCCAACACTAAGGCAGCTCCGAGACGCCAGATGGGCACCTGTACGTCAAGCACTTCACGTCAGAATCAACTATTTCTTATCAAGTCTTTATTACGTTTTAGATAGAATCTGGAGCTACAATAAAAATGTTGGGTTACCGTGGTAACCCTAAGGCAGAAGCTATCTAACAAGACCCTAAATAATTTAACTCTTTCTCTACAAATATCACTTGGCTTATTGTAACTTATTTTTTCTATAAGTCAATGAACTACCACCCATGTTAATATAAAGACTATTAATACGTTGATATAAAACATGACATGATAATATACATCCTGGATGCTTGCTTCAAAAAAATGCAGTTTTGCTGAAACCGGTTTGGCTCAGTGGATAGAGCATCGGCCTGCAGACTGAAAAGGTCCCAGGTTCAATTCCGGTCAAGGGCATGTACCTTGGTTGCAGGCACATCCCCAGTAGGGGGCATGCAGGAGGCAGCTGATCGATGTTTCTCTTTCATCAATGTTTCTAACTCTCTATCCCTCTCCCTTCCTCTCTAAAAAAAATCAATAAAATATATATTTTAAAAAGTGCAGTTTCTAAATTAAAAAATAAATATATTAAAAAGTCACTCTTAATCTGTATAAGACAGTTATGAGTTTCCAATAAGGGGTGGGGGTAATCAACTAAAAATATCAAACAACACTTTTTTAAAAAAATCCTCTTTTTAAAAGTTTCCATTGCAAGTCAGAGAAATTACAAAACCATGTTATAGAGGGACTGACACCTGAGAGCAGGCACAGTTTCAGGTTGTACAAACTAGAGGTAATTACAACCAGTTAACCTTCCCTTCACCCACAAGTCCTTCCTCAACACCAGGAACTCTAGGCCTTTGAAAAAAACTGAAATGAGAACATTCTGTGTGAAGGAAGCTGCTCTCACCAAGCATCGCCCACTTTTCACCCAAACCATAGCAAGAGGCCTGTGGCCCTCTTCCCACAGGAGTGTCAGACAGGTCGCCATAGACAGCTGCACCCAGGTACCGGATAGGGAGACCCGTCAGCGTGAAACCCAGTCACAAACACAGGCCAACTGAGTTATATGCTCCAGGAGAATACGTAATGTAGTTTCAGATAGGTAGGAGAACATGGGTTTGGGAAACAGCCAGAGAGTGCTAAATGGTCAGGATGGGCTAAGTAACACTGTGAGTGTTCTGGGAGGCCAACTGAGTCGTTATTTGTTGGGCAGCACTAAGCAAGTGTGCTTAACCGCTGACACAACCAGTGAAGACTTTCTGAGCCACCTGGCCGGTGTGGTCGTGTGGCTGAGCGTTGAGCCATGAACCAGGAGGTCCCTGTCAGATTCCCGATCTGGGCACATGCCCGGGTTGCGGGCCCGAACCCAGTAAGAGTGTGGAAGAGGCAGCCGGCCAATAAGTCTCTCTCATTGATGATGTTTCTTTCCCTTCCTCTCTGAAATCAATAAAAACGTATTAAAAAACGTTAGAGCCAACTCAGAAATGTCACATCAGAGGTCAGAGGTCAGGTCCCCTCAGCTATGTCATGATGATGTAACATTGAAGGTCAGAGGTCCGATCTCCTTTCTTACCTTACCATCTTCTTTTTCTGAAAGTCAACCCATAAAATACGTCTAAACTGTGAGGACTCAGGAGAAAGGCAAGAAAATCTCTCCCCACCACTGGCCACAGGAGAGGAGGTGCTGGTCTGTGCCACTGTGACATCCTTCTTGGGGTCACGCCATCCCTTGGAAAGCTGCAGGACAAGCTGAGGGGCCTGTGGTGGGGTCCCAGCCCCCTGCTCCTGAGCCTGGCAACTTCTCCTCACTCCAGCAAAAAGCAAGACTAATAGGATAAAATAACTTCTAGACAGTAATCCTGAATTAGAGAAACACAGCTTGTTTAAAATGCCCATGCGCGTTTTATTAATAAAAACTAACAGTGCCAAGTTAAACAAGTCAAACAATTAAAGTCTCTTTATATTCCATAAAATATTACAGAAAAGTTTATTTGTGTTTCAATAAAAAGACTATTGTTTTAGAACAGGCAGCTAACAGCAACTGTGCAGTTAATGGTTCTTTGTGGATAAATTTTAAAAGAAGCTACTGCCTGTCCTGAAATTCCTTTTTCTTTTTATAAAAAAAGAACTATTAAAAATGATTGACAAATTTTGAGTTAAAAAACTGTTAAAACATTCTCTATATTTAATTTCAACTTTATAATAGATTACAGGAAGATGCTCATGAAACAAATACAACATTTGTTTCAGTACATGTCTTTAAATGATAGACTTATTAAGTATGTAAACAACTATATAATAAAAAGTTTCCAAATGCTGCCTGTAAGAAATCAGGCAAATTTTACCATAAGCAAAAAACCATCCCAAGATTTCCAGAGTTTTCACAGCTGCACCAGCACGGCAGGAAACTACCAAATCAAACACACAAACACAAATGAACAACTTCGAATGCTTGCTTCACCGTGGACAAAAAAAAGAAAAAAGAAAGAAAGGAAAAGAATATGGAATCACGCAGTCAATATAATTTAAGGGGAAATGTGTCATAATAGGCTTTGTGGTACTCAATGTTGAAAAGCAGCTCTGCCATTTGCTTGGTTCTGCGGCCGCCCCCGACTTTCACAAATGGGAACTCGGCCTGCAGCCTCACACTCCGCCATGGAGTGGCGCCCTTCACAGCACGCTGCAAATAAGTGGCCTTCGGGGTGGGCCTCTCGACAGGAGGACGGCTTTTTCGTCGATGTAGAATGGAGTACAACTTCTTCAGCAAACTCAGCAAGAATTGTTAAGGGGCAAAAAGGAACTCTGAATTTTAAAAAAATAGAAAAATGAAAACACAAAATCCTACTACAAAGTAAAAGCCCTGCGCCAGCGACTAGAATCCACACACCGCAGCCCGTCTAAGACCCTGCAGAAAACAGCCCTCGCTTGCTTATCAGAGGTGCACATCAAATGCAATAGCTTACCAACATCTTCTTGGGAGGAAGCCAAAAAGAAACAGGAAAGCCCACATTAAGAAAAGTTTCTCTTTCCTAAACATGTTTTCCTGAAGCTGAACTTGAGGGAGCGGGGCCTGTGAGCAAACACATCAGTCTTCCTCGTCGTTTTCGTACTCCTCGTCCTCGTCGTCATCCTCCCCGACGTAGGACACGGGAGTCTCCACCCTGGACCCGCTGTACTGAGACCCACTGGAGCTCGTGGCTAGCATCCCATCCGCACCGTTGGTCAAGTCACTGCAAGGACGGGAAATGACACAAGGTCTTCAGTGGCCCATATCTGCCTTCCACGCCAGAGACAGGCATGCATCTCAGGGAGGTTTGGGTAGCTTCAATGATACAAACGGAGGCAGCAAGTTTCACACGTCCACAACACCGAGTCCTCACACACTGTTACTAGTTCCATCCCTTTCACACCCTCTCCCACCCAACTCCGTCCTCTTGAATACAACCAAGACGACGAGGGGAAATCGACAAGGCCACGATAATGCATCTTTCTCCCCCACTTATCGTAACATCAGAAACAGGGTCCCACGGTTGTAAACTGAAAAGCCATTAGATCCTCTTTCCAGGCCTTTTATATTTAGGAACCCCTTAGTTTCCAGGAAAGAGGCAGAAAGTGATTAAGAAAAAGAGGCCCCAAGAATGGCATGGGACCTTCCAAAGCAAGGCTCCCTGGACAGCAGTGTGTGGCAGCGTGCCCATTGTGCGTTGTGTACCTGCGACGGTAGGTATGCGCATGTATGTGCACATATCTGTGTATGCATGTGTAAACCACATCCCTAGGCCTCAACCTCAGCTCCTCTGGTATCTACACAGAGGGCCCAGGAAGCTGAGCTAGGACAGGGGAGTCTCATGCAAACACTCTCTGAAACCTATATTCCAGAAAGGTTCCAAGGACCCCAGCCTTCTACAGTTTTATAAAATGGTATTTGCTGCCCTAGCCAGTGAGTGGATAGCGCATCGGCCTGCAGACTGAAAAGTCCCAGGTTGGAATCTGGTCAAGGGCACATGCCTAGGTTGCAGGCTCGATCCCCAGTAGGGGGCGTGTAGGAGGCAGCCAATCTATCCCTCCTTCTCCCTTCCTCTCTGAAGTCAATAAAAATATATTTAAAATGGTATTTGCTGAAAGTCAGTGGAGCTGGCCCTGGGCCAGGACCTAGGGGGAGCAGCTGGGCTGCACAACCTTCCACATGGTCCTTGGTGGGGAGGTTTAGGGGGGAAAGAAGGTCTGCATTATGCTCCTGGGAGTCTCAACAAGGAACATGTAAAAATCTGGTGTCACAACTAAGCGGTGTGGGTATTGGCATCTGAGGCCAAAGGTGCTACCAAACAGCCCCCAAGGCACAGAGGGTGCCCACAACAAAGAGTTGTCTGGCCCAAAATGTCAATAGTACCACAAACAGCCTAAAACGGTGAGAGGCTTTAAGAGCTGGGATCCTAGTGAAAGACTCCTGGGTTCAGTCATCACCCAGAATCCCAGCACAAAGCGAGTCATTCACCAAGGGTTAATTAGCATCCTGGGCCACGCCAGCCACGCAGAGGAGAGACAAATGCACAAATCCACCATGAATTACGACATACTACTCTGGTTTTGGTCAAAAGTCATTTCAAGCCTGGCTGGCGTGGCTTAATGGCTGAGCATCAAGCTCTGAACCGGGTCAAGGTTTGATTCCCAATCAGGGAACATGCCTGGGTTGCAGACTTGATCCCCAGTGCGGGGTGTGCAGCAGGCAGCCAATCAATGATTCTCTCTCATCACTGATGTATTTCTCTCTCTCTCCCTATTCCTTCCTCTCTGAAATCAACAAAAATATTTTTCTAAAAAGAAAATAGGTCTACTTCTTTTTTTTAAAAAAAAAAAAAGTCATTTCAATTTCTTAGTATTTGAATTGAGCAGCAAGAAATGGATTCCAAGAAACATCAAGTACTGAAGGGATGGCCAACCTAGAATTTAAAATCTAAGCATTTTAAATCATGCAGATCCTAGCTTCCAAGGATGCTTCCTGTAACTATAAGGAGGCTTGGAATTGCCCCAGAAGTGTCACAGAAAACCCCATTAAAGATACCAGGGCATGAAAGGGTCAGACTGCACTGGCGAAGTGGCCATTGAACACTGGAAAAACAGTGAGTTTAGGGGCACACAATGACTAAGTAACAAGTGCTCCTGTGCTTTGGGAATATGCACCTGGAACCCTACTCGAGGCCAGAGCTGCAATGTATTCCAACATGTATATTCAATAGAGGCCCGATGCACGAAATTCATGCAGGAGTAGGCCTTCACAGCCATGGAGGCTGCCTCTGTCCCTCCCTTGCAGCCTCGGCTGCAGCCCCAGCTTTGTTCAGAAGGTCGTCCAGAAGGACGTCCGGACAGCTGTTCTGTCCATTTGCTTACTATGCTTTTATTATTATAGATATATGTTAATATCTTTCACTGGTATTTATTATGCTGTACAATAAAAACTATTAAACAATGCACCCTTTAATAAAGTAACTCAACATCTGGAAAATCCAGCCGAGCAAAACAAGTCAGGAGGGGTGGAAAACTGAGCCATAAAGCTGCTCATTGCAGCTTTTCTTGTAACTGGATACCACCTACATATGTAACAACAGAAAGCAGATCAGTAAATTATCATGCCTTCATAAAATAGTGTATCATGCTACCATGAATGCTGGCTTTTCTTCTGAAATGGTAATGGCTTTGTGGCCCTCATAAAAAGTGATGAGTCTCTGAAAAGTTCATCAATAAGATGAAATTTCATGAAGTTTAGAAAACACCCTAATTCCACCTTGAAGTAACCAACGTTTAGCATTTTACAGACTGACCCCTACATACACTCACAGCAGGGGCGTGAGAATTAAACACTGAGATGCCCTCCATCAAAACCTGACCGCGTGCCGGACGCCCTGGAAAGGACTGTCTCTTCACAAAGCCTTGCAGCAGATCAATGACTAGCCCATCGCCAGTCCCCATCTCCCAGCTGGCCTGCAGCGCCTGGAACCGCCCCCAGAGCTGACCCAGAGCCTCGCACCCTCTCTGCTTATGCCCGCCCCCCTCAGGGCTACCTGTGGACTCATCTGTGTCACCCAGAAACCCAGAGTGCCCTGTTCAAAGGCTGTGGAGCACCGCCTCAAAAGCATGGCACACGGCAGTTTACTAGCTCAATCCCATTTCTGTTGAACCTCCAAGCTGCTAATGTATCATATATATTAAAAAATTAAACATTTATTAATACTTAGGATTAATATAAAGAAAGATGTATAATGTATAATGATATACAATTGAAAAGTTAATAAAACCTTTAAAATACTAAGAGAAATGCTTAGAATGGCAATTCTCTGTGGGACTGCCAGCCAAAGGATAAATACACACGGATTTAAATGACAAAGCTTCACTAACAGAAAAAATACAGCAGTAGAAAGTAAAGAGAAAAAAAGCTTAGGACAAAATTATATATGTACACTGAGACTTCAAGTGTGTTAAACAGGGAAGAAATGACAGAGAAATACTGTCACTTAGGTTGCAGCAGTGGGGCTCAGGGGGTGTCTGCCCCCACTTCACTGTGTGTGACTTTTTAGGATGAAGAAGCCAGTAAGAAAGCTTCCTTCCACTTAGGGGACAAACTATGGCTGTGTGACGTGCCCTTGGGTGGGAGAGAGGGACTGACATTGCTTCTAGGGCTCAGGTCCCACTGTCTGCACAGTGAGTCCAATTCTGAACAGCTGAGGGATCGAGGTTGTTTATATGAAAGCTGGGGAGCTTCCCATTGCCAGGTGAAAAGGTGCCCCCCTACCCCTGCCCACCCAACCTGCCCAGAACTGCAGTCAGTCACCTGGCAGAAAGCCTTGTGCCGTTAGAGGTCGAAACTGCTGACGTGAGGAATACACTGCCGAGTGATCCCTGAGCCATTTCTGAAACGAGAAGGAGGATAAAGCAAACGTCATGAAGCAGAGACCACAAGAAACAGGAGCTCGTGCTGAAACAAGAGGGCCTGGACACCTCTGACCTGCCCAGCGTTCTCTGCACCGTGCCACCTGCTGGGAAGCAGCCCTGCTCTTCCAGGGCGTGACCCCGGCCGGGGCCAGTCCTCTGTAAGAAGGCTCCGAAGTCCTTCATGTCCGTGTAGTCACCAATGACAACAAAGCTATTCCACTGAAACTTCGTGTCATCATACAGCAGAAAGCAGGAACTGAGAGGGAGGAAGACTGACATCTGCTTACTTTGCTGCAGTGACCAATCAACTAACTACGTCGGGAGACATGTCCACCCCTATTAGATATACGTTAATACCTTCCTCAAAGAATCTCTTCCTTTTTGGGGTCCCACCTGGAAGGGGAAGTCATGGCTCAACATCTTTAGCATATAAACTGCAGGCCAAATCTAGGAATTCCCAGCGGGGAGGGGCCCGCCAGATGGCTGTCTTGCCGACCACGCCCATTTGTGCAGTCCCCAAGACCCTCTCACGCCCTGTCCTTGCTCGTGGTGCTGCACACCTGAGCCATCCTCAGTAGAGAAAGGAAGGCCAGGTGCCCGGGGCTGAGCCACTGTCCTCACTCTAGCTCCTCAGCCACCAGTCACGGGGGCTGACTGACCTGTCACGTAGGGTTCCAGTGCTTTCGGCACCAAGCTTCTTGCCATTTTCAGGTCTTCGGCAGAGCAGCTTCCGGACTCCAGCCCATAGGCCATCCCCATGCGCTTCAGCACTTCTATGTCGTCATGGATTTCAAACGTGTTGTCGAAATTGAATAGATACTCGAATCTGGAGGAGAAAGTCCCTGTTAGAAAAGTGCCAACTTCAAGACGGAGATGGCCATGCTCGGTTCAGGGGCTCTGACCATTCCTCGGGTGCCCTTCCATCTGGCATCTTCACAAAATCCGCCAACTAAGAAACAAGGACCCGAGAGACTCAGGCAGCATCGCTAACCACCGTCCACACTCTGCGGGCACGTCCCGGCACAGGCTGTTCTACCCTCAGCTCTGCCTGCCTGCCTGCCTGCCCGCCCCACAAACCAGCAGTGAGCACCCTCTACTGGTTGTGCTACGTCTGAACAGCTGTCCTAATAACAATCCTAACAGGTGCGATTTACTTTCCTTCTAAAAGAGAGATGCTTGTCCGGCCATGGTGGCTCAGTGGTTGAGGGTCGACCTAGGAACCACGAGGTCACAGTTGTATTTTCGGTCAGGGCACATGTCAAGGTTGCAGGCTCGATCCCCAGCAGGGGCAAGCAGGAGGCAGCCAATCAATGATTCTCTCTCATCATTGAGGTTTCCATCTTTCTCTCCCTCTCCCTTCCTCTTTGAAATCAATAAAAAATATATATATTTAAAAATAAGAGAGAGACTGAGACCTAATCAGAAAAAGGAGAAGCAAATTTCTAAATTAATTATGCTAAAAAGATTATATTTAATAATTATAGATATTTATATAAATAAATTGCCCAGCTGTTAGCACCACTGACCATGGCATTCTTCACTTCTGACCCGAGACTCCCAGCTAACAGACAACCTACTACCTACTTGTCATTAGAAATGCTGCAGTCGATGACGGTCTTCTTGCTGGTGTTCACAATGATGAAAGGCAAGTGGATGACAGAGTTGGGCGGAGGTGGCCGGTTGGCCTGCTGCTCTGCCTGGCGGTTTCTCTGCACCAGATTCTTGAAGGCAATTTGCTTAAAAAAAAAAAAAGGAGCAATCAACATCTGACTCATATCAGTCTCCGCTA
>PVJN01020288.1:0-35070 GCA_004026805.1 Lasiurus borealis | reverse complement strand
TCGGGTGAGGATAAAAGAAAAAGAAAACAGAAACAGACTCATAGATACAGAGAACAAACTGGAGTTGCCAGATGCAAGGCGGTTTGAGGGATGGGTAAAAAGGTGAAGGGATTAAGAAATACACATTGGCAGTTGCAAAATAGTCATAGAGATATAAAGTACAGCATAGAAAATAGTCAATTTTTTAAATAGCACAACAAACTTCTCATGAATTCTGGTCAAGTAATGGTCTCAATTGGGTGAGAATCCTGAGACTTTCTCCCTGTGCATATACTCAATGACCTTTATCCTTTTTTCATTTATAAATAATTTGTCTGCAAAGCACTTCTTTATGTTCAGATTTAAAAATAGGAAGTTGAGTATGTGCTCATATCTTAACAAATTATTTGCCTTTTATGGTCTGGTATCCTTTTCTTTTGCCGGTGTTTATATATGTGTGTGTGTGTTTTTTTAATATTTTTATTGATTTTTTACAGAGAGGAAAGGAGAAGGATAGAGAGTTAGAAACATCGATGAGAGAGATACATCGATCAGCCGCCTTCTGCTGGGAATGTGCCCGCAACCAGGATACATGCCCTTGACCGGAATCAAACCCAGGACCTTTCAGTCTGCAGGCCGACGCTCTATCCACTGAGCCAAACCGGTTTCGGCTATATATGTTTTACAATATTAATGTAAAAAAAAGTTCATCATCTTCATTTGGCAGGTTCCAGGGAAGGGGTGTCCATGGACAAAGGTAGTAAGTAGCTCCTGAAACAGCCCAAAAGGCAGGCTAAGGAGATGGGTGAGAGGAAGCATTCAAGCAGATGCAAACAAAGGAGCAGAAGAAACTTGAGGAGCTAAAAGTGAAGGCTTGGGGAAGGGCCTCCTGGCCACAGGCAGAATTCAGAAATCTGGCAAAATGTGAGTTGTACTTTGTGCTTGGGCATTGGTGACTCTTAATTCCCTTCATGTTTTAACATCTAGTTCTCCTGTTATAACATCTCTTGCCACTTAGAGCTAAAATGAAGTGTTGTTTTAGAGCCTGTTGTACATTTAAGAATAAACTTTTGTAAAAAAAAAAAATCATTCAGTCGCTTATCTTTTTAGTTCACTCTGCTATTCCAATCTTAGCTGTGAGGTCAGAGGAAACCCAGTCCAGAGTCCTGCCAAAGTGTGTTTTTCAGTTTTTATTCCTCCATGAATTTCTGTACCACCTGGAATTAAACAAACTCACTTGAAAAAAAAATCTTTAATTTTTTTCTAATTTAAATTTATCCATTATGGTCATTTAAATTATTTTTCTTTATTTAAATTACAAAGTAATATGTAACATGTAAGGTATAATATTTTCATATAAAGTGCTAATTTTTTATTGTTTTTACCCTATCAACTTACCCAACAACAATAGAGTTGCACTTTCTAATATGGTAGTGACTAGCTACTTGTGGCTATTAAGCAATTGAAATGCAGCTAATCAAAAGTAAGATTTCCTGGAAATATAAAATACCCTCTGAATTTCAAAGACAAAATAAGAAAGCATGTAAACTATCTCAATGATTTCTATATTGATTACATTGAAATGACATTATGCATATATTAGGCTACAGGCATGTTAAGTCAATCTCACCTATTCCTTTTAATTTGTAAGTACTTTACCTTAAAATGCGGTTACCAGAAAATTTTAAATCACATGAGTGCCTCACATTATATTTCTATCGCTCTGCACCGAACTTGCTGAGTAAATTTGCAGAGGTCACAGTTCTCTGGCCTAATATCTGACCCTTGTGCATTTTACATTCACAGTAGGTCAACTGATATAACTGAAAAGAAATTGAAGAGCCCTCTGGTTGCCAATGTTTCTGAATATGAAAATATAATAATGTTCTTCATAGTTTTCAGTGAAAGAGTCAGGAGTGTTAGTTTTCATGTTAGCAGGTAAACGCTTTATTGTCATCCACTGGAGCAGCCAGATGGAACTTCATTTCATCAGATGATATAGTAACACACTGTGAACAATGAAATGAAATGTAATACCCATCTCTGCTGTATTTTCTTTTCCTTATAGCAAGATGGAGCAAAGTGGCATGGCATTCTCTTGATAGCTCCTTTTAAAGCAGTAATGGCACTCAGAATATTCCATGATGATGTTCCAGTAAGAAGTCAGTACATTTGGTATCAGTCAACTGATAATGCGTGAAGCTAGTAAAAATATTTCATAGGCTTTGCAGCAATTGTATCTTGCATAGAGTAAGCATTCAGTAAATACTTGTGGATTTGAATTTTGTTTTGATGCTGGTTGGCAAGTTTCTAGAAACTAAAGCAAAAAGCACTTAGAATGGGATGTACATCCAAGTAACTAGTAATATATTGATGCTTGATGTAAGCTATGCTGAAAAGTAATACACTGGTGGGCCTGGTCTTATCCTCTGCACAAAATGCATCCTAGCTGCTTTTACAACACTTTGTTTTAGGAAAGAGCATCTTATATGCAAGGCTAGGCAAAAGCAGGTTTATAGTTATTCATATGAAAAATAAGACAAGGATTAATAAATAATACTACAATAATAAATGCATTTTTCATACTCACAACTGTAAACTTACTTGGCCCCACCCTATGTATGTACACACATATACATAAAATCATACATAAAAAACACTGATAGGACAGTTTATAGTGCTTTCATAGCTTCCTTAAGCTCATGCATGTCTTTGAGGAAGGTATTATTGTTCTCATTTTACAGAGTGCAAACCTTTATTAAGCATTTACTCGGTACCAGTCACTGTGCTAAATGCATGCATGACACCACTGAGTGTTATCAACGGCCTTGTGAAGTACATATTTCTATCTATATATTACAAATAAAGAAATGAGGGTCAGATGCTTAATGTCACAGTAAGTGGCAGAGCAGACAAAACCATAGCATCTATACAAGTTACGTTTAGTAAGACGCCTTTTGTCTGGAGTTGTTTCCTCCCTTGAAGCAGTTTAGATTAGCAGAGCTTTGCACACATTCCATATTTCTACTGCTTTTCAACAAACAGCAAAAGAAGCAACAATAATGGCAGCAAAACTAAAAATTCCAGAAAATTGCAAAAACACCAGCTGATTTTATAGCTGCTCTGTTTGTCCTAAATGGCCAGGATAGCTTATTTTGCAAAACAATTGCTAGAACCTAGAATTTTGCCTGGAAAAAAAAATAGCTTCTGTTATGAAGATCTACTCCCTTATATAATAATAGCAATTACAGAGAGATGTTTGAGAGGCCAGGTTGATGGTGAGAATCTTCATAAACGTTAGACATTTTTAGAAAATTTCCTTTTCATTCTCTGACTCTATTTGAATCACCTAATATTAGATCACATACTTTTGTTTCTGGCCCTTTGCTTTCTTGACATCCACGTGCCACATTTTATTAAAAAAACCTAAAAGGAAAATGGAGATAATTTGAATGACGGTTATATATATTTAAAGGAGACAAAAGATAAGTGATTAATTTAATGATGCTTTGTGTTGAGAGTTATTTATTTCACATTTCAAAAATTATTTTCACCTTTGTTATCTGAATTTATTGTCAATCAATCCTTAGAATAATTTTTTTAAGTGGCAAGACAGATATCACAAAACAAAGAGTGAAACCACAGTTACCTACACTTACTTTGAGTGACAGAATTTTGACTTATACCTCAATTTTTTACAAAAATTGAATTTAAAGGCATTCTACTTTAGGTAACTCCAGACTTTATTTTTATCACAGAAAAAGGTAATGATTTCAGGAGCACAATGAGACAGAGGCATTCTCCCTCTGTTCTGCCACAGGAATAGAAGTTTTAGCTGGTCATATGGCTGCCCAAAACAAAGAGTAATATGTCCCCACCTCCCTTGCAACCAGAAATGGTCATGTTTTGAACAAAAAAGGTACAATTAAAATGTGTGACAGCTTTTAGGATCTTCAGAAGACAGGAAGCAAGCAACTTTTACCCTCTTCTTTTTTATCCTTCTCCATTCTGCTCCTTGTCATGTGGGTGTTTGGGGCTAAGAGGGTGAAGGCTCTGCTCTTGGGGGTCCAGTGACCTGAAAAGCTGAGGACTTTTTGCATCAGAGCTGCTAGTCCAGCACTTTACTGTATGGCTAGAATTTTACTTGAAAGAGAAAATCTCTATTTTGTTTAGGGCATTGTTATATTGGGTCTCCATTACTTGAAGCTGAATGAATTTAACTGATTCATGTGGTCAAAGCAGTTATCTCAGGTCTGAACTCAGATTCTTGGGCTAGACACTTAGAACAGTGGTCGGTAAACTCATTAGTCAACAGAGCAGCAAACCACGGCAGCTCATAAGCCACAGGATGCCTTTGGTACCTTAAGGTGAACCTGAGATTAAAGCCTGGCCCTAAGATCTTGGAAACATCAAAACTGGAGAAATTGCCATTGTATAATGCATGTTTTATCTTCTAAAGTATAGAGATTTTAATCATCTCTTGTGCAGAAACTTTTAATTAGATAAACATATGTACATGGGACATGAGGAATTTTCTGCCTTCATTATTTTTCCTTCTTGGTGCTGTTGGAAAAGATTTCTTTGGGCATAATGTATCATGTGATGCTATTAATGACAAAAAGGAATGCTTGGCTGATAGATGCTCACTATGAAGAATTTGAAAAATTCATTTCATTCTACAACTGTGGGAGAGCCAGAAATAAAGATGTGTATGGCCTGGATTTTGGAGAGAGCATGAAAACCATCAGCCAGAGCAGAAGTGTGGAAATAGAGAGAAGCTAGAGGTAGAGAGGATTCTTACATCTGAGGATGACTCAGTATCTATCAAAAGGGATCAGAGTAAGAAAAGAGATATTTAGATGACTCTCTAGGAATATTCCTGAGGGATTAATAAGATGTTTATTTTAAACTAGAGGCCCAGTGCACAAATTCATGCACTGGTGGGGTCTGCTGGTCCATTCCCATGGGATCCCATTGGGCCGGACCCACCAGGGGGCGGGGCCAAAGGTGGTTGGTGGCCAGCCCCACTCCTGATGGAAGTGTTGGGGCTGATCCGGGGCTAGATCAGCTGAGGGGATGGCCAATTGGGGCCTGGATCAGGCTGGTTTGCTGCTGCAGTGCACATCATAGCCACTGTCGTTCTGGTCGTTCTAGTCATTCTGCTGTTCTGGGTGATGGGCTTTTATATATATAGATAATATATTTATTTGCCTTTATGACTGTCCAAAGCTGTGATCCATAGAAGGGGCTACATAAAGCCAAGCATTTCTTTTCAAAGGAACATGTTTATGGAGTTGTGACTGGGGAGCTGATTGGAAGGAATGTGCCGTGTTGACAAAATGAGAATTTTAAGTGACTAGTTTTGGACTATCCTGAGGAGGAAGAATTGTTGCATATTTTTGTTGCATAGTTGACAACTTTGGAGAAAGATGTGTGGGTTCTTGTTCAGGGACCTGCTTTAAGAAAATAAAAGAAATGTTTTTTTGGTGGCTCTGGTGACAAAATGTGGCATAGAGTTAGAGGGAGAAGAACATTTTCCTACCTCAGCAGGAAAGCCAGCATCCCTTTCCTTTCATCTTAGCATTTTCAGTGACAATGTCCATGGCAAGGACTTTGTCATGCACTCGTCTGGCACCATCTGCAATGGGGACTGTTCTAAAATCCTAGACAGGATTTGAGCCTGAGAAAAAATGTGTCAGAATGGCACAGGCTAAAGAGTGAGACTGAACGACTGATGTATGGGCATACGTGGCATCTCTGTGTGTACCTCCTAAATATTGGGGACACTTTGGGGAGTAATAGGATTCTCCATGAGATGGTGAGGACGGGAGGGGACTAAGGATCATCAAAATATGTACATATGGTGAATCATATGGTAGCAGAAGGGGGATTCATGAAAACAGTGGACTTGAGGTTTTTCAGACAAAGAGGAAGAGCCTGTGTATAGCTCAGAAGAAACTGAGGACACAATGTCTGCTGAGAGCTCTGGTGTGAGTAACTTTAGAGGGGTACATGGGCGATTGACATAGTTGACAACTGTGTAGCAGAGAGTGTGACTCTATATAGAGACTAGTATAAGTGCCATCTAATCAATTTATGGATTAGCCCTAAGCTTCATTTAGGAATCAAAATTCTGGGGAGACTCTAAAAGGGTTATTATTTTTAAAAACAAAAAGAAACCACTACAGTCAATCTTCTTATTTAGATTGTGGGAATTTTATAGCAAAAATGAATAAATAAAACCTCTCTTTTTGCATTTACAGTGTTTTTATTCAGTACTAACCCCTTTTCCATTCTCAAACCAGCAATTTTCCCCTAATATACTAATAAAAGCCATTTCAGTTAAGTACTTGTACTTCTGAGCAATTTCTTTTGATGTGACATTTCTGCAGATATTACTATTTTAAAAGGTACAAGCCTGAAAGAATAGTTGGGAAAAAAAGTGCTTTTGTGTGGGATGGCACATTTAAGGATTTTTAAAAAAATCAGTCATAGGGTTTTTGAAGTCTTGTGTACCATTCTGGAAGATGACAGGTAGCTATCTCAGTTTTAATAAACTACATTGTCCCTAGAATGGTGAAAGAGATAAAAGCCCATTTTGACTTGTAACTTGAGAAAAGAGGTCATGAGGTAATCTAGACTGTTCATAACATCGGGAACTGCCTGGTTTTCATTCATACAACCCTCTTGTCTCAGCATTCTTCAGGTCTAAAAACTTGACACTTGAAACTCCTTATTGCTTCCCAAGGACCTATCCAGTTCTATATTGGAGAGACTCGTACTTGACAACAGATAGCTCTTACAAGGGACATACCAGTAAGTAAATACTCAAAGAATCTATAATAATAAAACTGCAATATGCTAATTAGACCAGACAGCTGAACAATCTTCTGGACGTCATTCTGGACATCCTTCTAGACAAAGCCATGGCAGCAGGGGCAGAGGCAGAGTGGTTAGGGGCAATCAGGCAGGCAGGTGAGAAGTTAGGGGCAATCAGGCAGGCAGGAAGAGTGATTAGGAGCGATCAAGCAAGCAGGTAGAGTGGTTAGGGACAATCAGGTAGTTAGGCAGGTGAGTGGTTAGGAACCAGCAATCCTGGATTGCAAGAGGGATGTTTGACTGCCAGTTTAGGCCCTATCCTGCAACGGTCCTAAACCAGCAATCAGATATACCCTGAGATGTCCTGGATTGCAAGAGGGTGCAGGCTGGGCTGAGGAATTCCCCCTACACCCCATGCATGAATTTCATGCACCAGGCCTCTAGTTAGTAAGTTCTTGAAGAATTTTTTTGTGGTTGTTGCCAAAGTGTAAGAAGGCATAGTAGTGGTAGAGAATCTTCAATGAATATACTCAAGTAAATCAATATTTTCTAGTCCTAGGATTATATAGGGAAAACTTAACTCTGTTGTGGTCTGTATCAGAGGTTAGCAAACTTTTATGAAAAGGAAGAGATAGTAAATATTTTAGGTTTTGTAGATTTCTTAGTCCAGTTTGGCTTCAATAACAAAAGATGAGAGAGTGAGTAGTTTATAAACAACAGAAATGTGTTCCTTACATTTCTGGAAGCTAGAAAGCCAAAATTGAGGCATTGGCAGATTTGGTGTCTGGTGAAAACCTGCTTTTGGGTTCATAGGTGGCCATCTCATTGTGTCCTCCCAAGGTAGATTTGTAAGGGAGTTCTAGGGGGTCTTCCTATGTGCCCAGAAAGAGGCATTCTTTCTGCCACATCCTATCTAATAAAAGAGTAATATGAAAATTGACCATACATCTGCTACACTCACAAGCCACACCCACAAGCCATGCCTATCAGCCAGAGTGAGTATGCAAATTAACCCAAGATGGCTACAGCCATAGAGAGAGCAGGAGGGAAGCTTGTGTTGCCCCTGGCAATGGAGGAAGTCAAGCTTTCCACAAACCCTGGCTACCCAGGCCTCCGCTTAAGGCAACAAAGTTTTAATGGCTGTGCAAACAGAAGGCTTGGCTCCCCTCCAGGCTACAAAGTTTCATTGTAGAAGATAAATAAATCCCAGATACCAGGGCTTCCACTTGGGTCACCCGGGGGTGTGGCTGGCCTGCAGACCACCACAGGCCCATGGCCCAGGCCACCCCATACCCCAAGGGAACATCCATCCTGATCCAGGACACCCTTCAGGGCAAACCAGCTGGCCCCCACCCGTACACCAGGCCTCTATCCTATGTAATAAAAGAGTAATATACAGATTGACATCATTCCAACACACAAGATGACTGTCCCATGTAATCAAAAGATTCTTCCCCCATGTGGACACAAGATGGCCACCACAAGATGGCCACCACCCTGCAGGGAAGAGTGGTTCAAGGAGTCCCAGACCTGCAGAGGAGGGCAGTTAGGGGTGACCAAACCCATAATGGAGGGCAATTAGGGGCAAACAGGCTGGCAGGGGAGCAGTTAGGTATCAATCAGGCTGGCAGTTAGGATTGGGCCTAAATGGGCAGTCAGACATCCCTCAAGGGTCCCAGATTGGAGAGGGAGCAGGCTGGGTTCACCCCCGTGCATGAATTTCATGCACCAGACCTCTAGGACACTATAATAAGGAACTCTATGGAGTCAGGCATGGAAATGATCTCTGAGGCTGTATAGTAACCATGGTAGACTATTAACGCCACCCTTCCCAAAATTTCTACATCTTAATTCCCTTAGCTCGCTATATTACCTTACATGACAATAGGGACACTGACAATTTGATTAAGAATCTTGAGATGAGGAGATTATTCTGAACTACCTGGAGGGTCCAATTTAATCATCAGGGTCCTTATAAAGGGAAATAAGGTCATAAAGGTTTATAAAAGGGAAGACTAAATGACAACAGAAGTAGAAGGTGAGATAATGTGGTGTAAGGTAAAGTCTCCGAAGTGAATAATATCAATTAGGCAATTTAGGAGATGTGAAAAATATTATATATAATTCTTTATCTGCATCTCTGATCTCTTTCTTAGCTCAGATTCCTAAAGGTAGAGGAGTTTATATATATACTAGTGGCCTGGTACACAAAATTTGCTCAGGGGAGTAGGGTGTTCCACAGCCCAGCCTGCACCCTCTCCAATCTGGGACCCCTCAGCGGATGACTGACTGCCGGTTTAGGCCCGATCCCTGCAAACCGGCAGTTGGACATCCCTCTCGCAATCTGGGACCGCTGGCTCCTAACCGCTCACCTGCCTGCCCCTAACCACTCTGTCTGCCAGCCTGCTCGCCTTCAACTGCCCTCCCCTCCCATCCCCCGTGGCCCAGTTACACCCAACTGCCCTCCCCTCCTGGCCTGATCACCCCTAACTGCCTCTGCCTCCTCCCCACCACCATGGCTTTATCCGGAAGGATGTCTGGAAGGTCTCTGTTCTAATTAGCATATTACCCTTTTATTAGTATAGATGTTTGGTGAGGGAGGCTTTGTGTAGATTGGCACAGACTGACTTGACCTTTTCAATCCTATTGGTATAAGGAGCATTTCCGTTCCTTTTTGTATTATGGTTTTAGGGAGCAGGGTCTTGGTTCTTCCTCTACAGCAGTGGTTCTCAACCTTCCTAATGCCGCCATCCTTTAACACAGTTCCTCATGTTGTGGTGACCCCCAACCATAAAATTATTTTTGTTGCTACTTCATGACTATAGTTTTGCTACTGTTAATGATCATAATGTAAATATCTGTGTTTTCCAATGGTTTTAGGCTCTACAGCAGCAGTCACAGATTGAGAACCACTGGCAGGGTCCCTTAAGACCATTGGAAAACAGATATTTACATGATGATCATTACCAGTAATTCAAAACTACAGTTATGAATTAGCAACGAAAATAATTTTATGGTTAGGGGGTCACCACAACATGAGGAACTGAATTAAAGGGTCGCGGCATTAGAAAGGTTGAGAACCACTGCTCTACAGAATGCAGGTCTGAAGGAGGATGGAGCAAGGGAAACTAGTCCTATATTGATAGTACACCGTGGGGAAATGGCTGATGTCATCTCTGAGGTGCTGCCAATTAAGTATGCACACTTAATTGGAATTCTTTGGAGCATGCACACATCTTGTCATGAAAGCTACTGGGCTTCATCTCTGTATCTAACAGTATCCATGCCTGAGGCTGCTGACATTTGAGACATGGGCCATTTATTTAGTGCAAAGTACTCATTTGTATTAATGCAAATCAATTATAATCCAGCTAGCTTATTACTCTGTGCTAGGTTAAGATAGATAATACGAGGTCACAGCCTTTAGGGATCTTACAATCTATCAAGTTAGGATATACATGGATAATAGGCAATAATACAATATGCTTTGGGTTACAGTGTGTTCCAATAAAATCACAGAAAAGCTCGAAGCTAGTCACAGGAAGGATCAGAGCATCCTTATCAGATGTTCACGGGGATTTTCTGATAGGTACATGAGAATATATGTTATGGGAGAGTGGGAAGTGCAAATAAAGTGTGGTAATCAGAGCATCACTGAGCAACAAGACTATCACAAATGAAATTGAATGCTCTTAAAAGCCCAATTATCTGATATCCAAATTTGCCCAAGGCCAACCTTGTGTTTCTTTAGGAGAGTCTTATAATCTATAACTGTAATTTTCATTTCTCCTGGCATTCACCTATGCAAAAAAGTCTGTCAAATAAATGAGAGAAGACAGACCACCTGCTCAGCCTGCAGAGCTCAGGTGCCCTTGAAGCGGCTGCTGAGGATGAGTCATGGAATATTCCCTGGTGTTTTGTTGCCTGGAACTAGGAAAGGCACCCCTGGCCCTGGCTGTGGCATTTTGGAGTAATCCCAGGAGCAGTTTAGTTGGAACTCTCCCATGGTTCACCTCTTGATTACTTACATTCTTCACCTTTTTTTTTTTTTAATATATTTTATTTTTTTTCAGAGAGGAAGGGAAAGGGATAGAAAGTCAGAAGCATCGATGAGAAAGAGACATCAATCAGCCGCCTCCTGCACGCCCCCTACTGGAGTTGTGCCCGCAAGCAAGGTACATGCCCCCGACCGGAATCGAACCTGGGACCTTTCAGTCTGCAGGCCGAGGCTCTATCCACTGAGCCAAACCAGTCTTGGCACATTCTTCACCTTTAAAGTGAGTTTCAGTCTTAATTTCCACGGCTAGTTGAGAGGTAAGAAGCTCAAATCTGGGGTTCTGATGGGGGTCTCTGTTGGGAACAAGGTTCAGCCACAGGCATCCTGAAGGACACAAGAGAGAGTGAGAAGTTGATGTTTAGGGACACGGGGGTAATGGGAAGTGGGAGAATAGTGATGAGTTCATCATTTGGAACCATAGAGAAGACATTTTGCTCGACACAGTGTGTGAAGGATGTTGGTCTTATACTTAATAAATCTGCTTTATGGACTTCAAGCTTTGCCTTGTTATTTCTTGGACAGTCAGCAAGCATTTATGGAACTGAGAACCCGGCTCTGTTCTAGGACTGTTCATGACCACCACTTGTGCTTCACGAAGGAATATTTTTTAAAAATCTGAACACATTTGAAATCTGAAATTCAGAATTAAATCCTTTGTGCATTTGGAGTTTGGAGGTTTTAGACTTTAAAGTTGCAACTGAGACTTTTAGTTTCCTAGGAAATTTACCTCCCTGCAGGTGGCTGCCACCAGGTGAGAGAGATTGCTATCTGCTGCTCAGCCTGCCTGCTCTGGGCCAGGTGCAGCTGAAGGAACAGCCGCCTCAGCCCTGATCCTCACTGTGCTTACCCATAAAATGAAAAAGGATGGACAGCAAAAACGAGTCCCATTACTAAATCACAGGTCCCCCCCCACTGAAAGCACAGTTGCAAAACAAGAAAATACTTAAGTGCTCAACGATCCATTACCTTTTTGAGCTGACAACTGATTTTGTTCTCTGAAAGCATTTTATTTGTATCAAGTCCTCTTTTCTACAGAAACTTTCCCCACAGTTGTACTCTGTCTATATTTTGTTAATCATTAATTTAGATAAAAGCCCCCAGTAGATGTAGCCTAGTTGTAATGATTTTGAAGATGCTGCAAATCCATTTTGGAAGACAGTGGAGTGTAAATGATTAGTGGTGTTCTAGGTCAATCTGTCATTCTTCAAGATCTGTACTGACATGCGAATGAGGCTGAGAAACTCTGGGCCTTGGAGGAGGTTCTGGGAAGGACATCCAGAGCCAAAGTTGAAGGTGGGGCCTTGAGCAAGGTGCCATGATTCTGTGCATCTGGAACTTCTGAACAGTTGGCAGCTCTCTCTCACCCTTAGAAGGGCACAGTACTATGTTTAGGGGTCAGGGCCCTCCTGCCAGCGTTGCCATGGGAGAGAAACTACGGAAGAAGGAATAGATAACTGACTTAGGGGTGGAGGAACCTTTTTTGAGGCAACCTATTCTAGTAAGGCAAATTCCTGGTAGGTGGGCCTCTCTTTCTTGCTTAAGATCCATGGCTCCTATCTTAATCATGACATCTCCCCTTGGCTTATCTGTTGAATTCCAGCATTTCCTCAGAATCCTTCTGATCGGGCATCCCAAACAATTACTGCTGTGGCCAGCCTGGAGATGGCTGTTCAGGCCTCTTTTCGGGAAAGGACTTGCTGCCCACCTGTCAAGAGTAGGGTTGGTTAAGGCCTTCTGCTGTTAGGTCCTTCAGGGTCTGTCTCAGCTTGTGAGCTGAGGTTGTACTCTTTCTCTGGGTGGCTCCCCGAGAAGGGCTGAGGAATAAGGGCTCTGCCATTTCTTCCCAATCTGGGATGCCTATAAGTGGCAATCCATGCTCTAGAGCTGCTAGATGAGCTGGCAGAGATAACTCCCTCTGTACAACCCATTTCTCCCTCTCCTTTTACAGACTTACTCCTAACTATCATGTCTGCCTCCAAATAACCCCTCCTTTCCCACCTCTCTCTCCCTTCCTGTCTTTCTAAAATCAATAAAAAGCCTGGGAAAAAATGATATACCTCTGTAAACTTCTGTTGAATAAATAAAAAGAACAGCCTAAAATAGCTGAGAGGGCATACGCTCTGTGTATTGAATCCACTTGTGGATTTACTAGCTATGTGAGCACAGGCTTCACGCTTTTCTAAGTCTCTGCACCATTTTAGGAATAATATTCTTTTGTTATAAGGTTCTGTGAAGAGTAATTGATGGGTGATATGTATATCTGCTGCATAATGGGGACTTGATATTCATTCCTTCTATCTTTGATAGCAGTATTGTCATAAAGCTTTACTTTAGTGGTATTCTTAATAAATAAAAAAATTGTTTTCCCTTTCTAAGAGTACAAAGGAGTTCGATTCTGTCTTCAGTGCTTATGTTTTGCTTTCTACTGGTTTGTCAGTTTCCATCACTGACACTGAAGCTTTTGTACTAAAGCTTTTCTCCCAACAATACAAATAACAGAAGTGCTGCAGCTAAATCCAATGGGAGTTAACCAAAAAAGGTTTTCCAATTTGAGATTTGATACCCATTTCAGCTGAGATCAAGGTCTGGAAGTATTTAAATATGTTTCACTTCTTGAAAGGAATTCTATGGAATTTTATAAAGAAAGATTAAAGCCTTGAGGTTTAAGTTCATTCCATCTATTTTCCACTTTAAGTAGAGTGAAATTTTCTGAATCTTTTTCTCCTATAGGGAAGTTTTAATAAATCTTTGGTGAATCATTTTCACTGGATAATTTATCTTTATTAAGTGAGGAGACTGGATCTTAAAATCATGGTTCAATTCCAGTTTTAGGGCATCTAAATGCTCTGTCTTCTAGAACATGAATGATCCTGGTTTATATAAAATTTCTATAGGGAAGACATTTAACTAGTTTATCCTTAATATCCTTAGATCATAGTTCTAAAAGTATAAATATACCCTAGAATATAATAATAATGATAATAGCAGCAGCAACATTAATTTTAACATTTATTGAGTGTTTACTATGTCCTAGTTTGCTAAACTTTATAACAACTCTGGAAAGTTCTATTATTATCCCCAAATTATGATGAAAAAACTGAAATTCAGAAAAATAATATAACTAAAGCTATACTATGATTGGCCTTGCTGGAATATTATGATTCTGATTCACAGAATATTATTATTCTGATTATGTGAACTTACAGGTCATCCAGTCCATTCACTAGTTATTGGTGAGATGAGGTTTATTTAGTTAGGATCTTTGGCAAGTACCTCCAATTGAGGAAAGGAGAGCATTCTCATTGTGCGTCTGACAACTTGCTGTTTCTTCTTCTTCTTCTTCTTCTTCTTCTTCTTCTTCTTCTTCTTCTTCTTCTTTTAATATTTTTATTGAATTCAGAGAGGAAAGGAGAGGGAGAGAAAGATAGAAACATCAATGATAATAATTACTAATTGGCTGCCTCCTGCCCAACTCCCAAGGGGAACTGAGTCCACAATCCAGGTATGTGCACTGACCGGGAATTGAACCATGACCTCTTGATTCATAGATCAAAACTCAACCACTGAGCAAAACTGGCTGGGCAACTGTGTCTTCTTAAATAATTTCTTTGTGTCTAAGTGTTTTTAATGCATAAATTAGTGATAATAACACTAGCTAATGTATCTCAAAAGCACTGTCACATAAGTTGATGGGTTGGAAAGGTTCCAAAATGCATCAGATATAAGGTATTTTATTAATAAACTAGAGGCCCAATGCACAAAATTCGTGCAACAGTAGGCCTTCCTTCCCTCAGCTGCCGTCACTGGTTTCCCTCTGGCACCTGGGACCCAGGCTTCCCGCTAAATGCCAGCAGGCACCCTGGACCTGGACTTCCTTCACAGCCCCAGCTTTGTCTGGAAGGTCGTCTGGAAGGTTGTCCAGAAGGTCATTTGGCTGTCTGGTCTAATTAGCATATTATGCTTTTATTATTATAGATGTCTTTACATCTTTACTCCACAATGAAATTCCAATTTCATTTTGATATAGGTTGAAGAAAGCAATACCCTACCTTATCTATACATATAGAGGCCCGAAGCATGAAATTCATGCAAGAGCAGGCCTTCCTTCTCCCAGCTGCCAGCACTGGCTTCCCTCTGGCACTCGGAACCTGGGCTTCTCTTGCAGCCACGGCTTCATCTGGAAGGATGTCCAGAAAGATATCCAGTCTAATTAGCATATTATGCTTTGATTATATAGATTATATAGATAATTACAATAAAATATTATAGAAAAATTTTGTGTAAAAGCCTTCAGGCTAACATATGCATCATCTTCAGAGACTAACTACATGTTAAGAAGAATGTTAACATATTAAAAGACGATTAAAATACTAATTAATAATTATTACATATAAGTATATTTGGAAAATATTATAACATCACATTTAAAAAAATAGTTATCTAAAGCTTAAAAGACCAGTGTGTACTGTGTCTAATATTTATGCTATGTGATTAGATTGAACATGGATAGAGAGTGAGGATGGTTACATTTCTACTGACCCTGAAATAAATATCAAAGGACAGAGCAATATTAAATTCCAGACATAATAATCCAACTGTACAAAAATACCTGAATCCTTGTACTAAGTGATCGCATTAAAGAGGGTACCACATGTCTGACAGATGTGAAAGCCACCAAGACTTCAACGAAAACTCATCCCTTCCCCCAAACAGGTGAGCCAGTAACACCAACATTTTCAAATGTCAGCTGGTGGGTTCTTATTTAATTCTGTTTGGTGCAAAACAAAATTAGTGCATGCATTTAAAAAAATCATTTTTTGAGCACCTGTTATGTACCAGGCACCATAGCAGACTTCAAAGGGTGCCTGAGATAAATAATAGAACTTTTTCTAAAGAGTCCAAAGCACAGTGCAATATCTAGACACACACAGAAATCAACTTCATGTAGAAAAATTAAGGATGGCATTGTCCTTGAAGGCTGATAGGATAAGGATGAATAAGATAAATGAAAAGGGCATTCTTATGTGAGGAGGCACATGCACAAAGGGGCAGAGGCCACAGAGCTGGGACAAGCATATGAGAACAATTCTATGTCACTACTGAAAGGTTTAGAAGGGCACTGAAGAAATGGATCCTCTGATAGGTATCATGGCTTTGCTCCTAAGCACACTACTTTAAGTTGCCAATTCATCTCTGTTTAGACAAAGTCCAAGTCCAATAGCTTTGCACTATATGCTTTGCCTCTTTTCAATTTTCAGATGAGAGATAATCTAGAGCAGTGCTTCTCAACCTTTCTAATGCCATGACCCCTTTTTTTTTTGAGGAGGGTCCCTTCTCCTTTATTTTTAAAATTTTCAAATTTAATAAGTCTTTATTGTTCAGATTATTATAATTGTTCCTCTTTTTTTCCCGATAGCTCCTCTCCACCTGGTTCCCACCCCACCCTCTGACCTTACCTTGCCCCCCATTGTCCTCATCCATAGGTGTACGATTTTTGTGGAGTCTCTTCCCGTACCACCCCACACTCCTTTCCCCCCAAGAATTGTCAGTCCACTCCCTTTCTATGCCCCTGATTCTATTATATTCATCAGTTTATCCTGTTCATCAGATTTTTAAAATTAAATCTTTATTATTCACATTATTATTACATTTGTTTCTCTTTTTCCCCCTCCATAGCTCCCCTCCACCCAGCTACCACCATTCCCTCTAACCTTACCTCCCTCCTGTTGACCTCATCCATAGGTGTATAATTTTTGTCCAGTCTCTCCTTGTACACCCCTCACCCCTTTCCCCCTGAGAATTATCAGTCCACTCCCTTTCTGTGCTCCTGATTCTATTATATTCACCAGTTTATTCTGTTGATCAAATTTTTAATTCACTTAATTTTTAGATTCACTTGTTGATAGATATGTATTTGTTGTTCATAATTTTTTGGCTTTTACCTTTTTCTTGCTTTTAATATTCTCTCTTTGCCTTTTGCTCTTGATATTTTAATTATGATGTGTCTTGGTGTAGTCCTCTTTGGATTCATTTTATATGGGGTTCTGTGTGCTCCCTGGACTTGTAAGTCTATTTCTTTTACCAGATGTGGGAAGTTTTCAGTCATTATTTCTTTAAATAGGTTTTCAGTATCTAGCTCTCTCTCTTCTTCTGGCACCCCACAATTCTGATGTTGGTACACTTGAAGCTGTCCCAGAGGCTTCTTATGTTATCTTCACATTTTTGATTCTTTCCTCTTCTTGCTTTTCCAGTTGAGTGTTTTCTGGTTCTTTATATTTCAAATTTTTGACTTGATTCTTGCCTTTTTCTACTTTGCTATTAGGACTCTGTATAATATTTTTTATTTCAGTCAGTGTATGTTTAATTTCTAGTTGGTCCTTTTTCATCTCTAGTTGGACCTTTTCCATCTCTAGTTGGTTCTTTTTCATCTCCTCTTGGGTCTCACTAACTTTATCCAACTTTTCTAGGATATTCTTGAAAAACCTTATAAGTGTGGTTTTGAACTCTATATCCAGTCATTTGTTTTCCTCCATTTCTTTTGTTTGTGATACCTTCCCTTGTCTCAGCATTTTCACTATGCTGGGAGAACTTATGTGTTGGATTCAGCCTTATGATACAAGAATTGCAAAACTGCAGAAGCCTCTCTGTTGAGCTTGGGATGGGTGGAGTCTCAGGGCTTAAGGGACAGCCTTGCCTTCCAGTTGGCCCTGCCCTCCATGGCCCCTGAGTCTCACATGACAGGGTAATCGCTGGAGCAGTCCCTGTGCACTCGGGTGCTCTCGCAGTGCCTTTAGACTGCTGCTCCTCCGGCTCCCCTGCGCTCCGTGACCATATGAATCTGGGTCCCCAGGGTTTCACCCAGAACTGGGGTTTAGTGGAGTTATAAGTGGCACAGTTGGGAGGGTCTGTCTCCCGCCCACTCGTGAAAGCCAGCGGCACAATCAACAGTTGGTCTTCTGCATGCAGTGCCGTGTGCGCCACCAGACTTCTGATCTTTTGCAACTCCCCTAAATTTCTGTGCACTTTTCCCTTTTCACAGTCCAAACTCCCCCCCTGTATGAGTTTCGGCTAGATCTGGGGTTTAGTGTCATAGGATAAGGGTTTCAGTGCCTTTGAGAGTCTCCGTCTCCCTCCCACTAGAGAAAGCCAGACAGGTTCTCAGGCACTCACAATGTAAATATCTGTGTTTTCCGATGGTCTTAGGCTCTACAGCAGTGGTTCTCAATATTATTTTTCTGAATTTCAGTTTTCTCATCTGTAATTTGGGGAAAATAATAGCACCAAGTTTCCTGTCATGACCCACAGGTTGAGAACTGCTAGCAGGGTTACCTAAGACCATCAGAAAACACAGATATTTACATTACGATTCATAACGGTAGCAAAATTACAGTTATGAAGGAGCAACGAAAATAATTTTATGATTGGTTTTCATCACAACATGAGGAATTGTATTAAATGGTCGCAGCATTAGAAAGGTTGAGAACCACTGATCTAGAGTGTGTCTTTGAGATAAAGATGAAATAAGATACTTAACTTTTTCTTTCACGTCTTGGAGAATTTCATCCCCTTAAAGAGCTTAAAGTTAGGACTCTGCTGAGAAAAGTGTTGAGTAAGGAGAGTGAGCTTTAGCAGGTGACCACAAGGTGGCAATAGTGTATACACATAGCTCAAGTAACCCTTTCTGTTTACCCTTGTTGTGTACCATCCTGCTTCCCATCAGCATAAAATCACATCGAAAGACCAACGCTCTGGTGCTTTGATGCAGAACATTAATAACATAAATAGATGGAAAACCTGAGAACTGAAAATGGCACCTTAGTTTCAAGCCCGAGGCATGAGACAGACTCCCTGATACCAAGGTTCCTATGCCAAGGTTCCTAAATAACCGCCGAGATTAACTGTTCTGGACTATCTGAACATCCCTTTCCCACTCATGCTTTTGAATCCTTTTTATTTTGAAATAAAAAGAAGCCATAAAGGAAAACAAGGTTTTTTACCATTTGGTAACAGTCTCTGTTTGGGCAGATGTCTCTCTGCTTTCCTGCCCATCCCTCCCTTGAATGCATTCAGACCTGTACTTCTTTTCCAGAGACATCTGTGTTCCTGTTAGTATAGCTGAAGCTGGGGCCTGAAAACTCTATGTATGTGCAGGGTCTTGTCAGATGCCTTCCCATTCCTGCTCTTATTACCTCAGAGGGGCTAGTTTAAAATATGAACTTCTGTGCTTATTATCTCATGCTTGCCTTTTAAGGCCTTCCTGCCTGAATCTGAGACCATAGCAACAAATTAGAATTCTTCTGCAGTTTTCTGGCATTGCAGTTATTTGATATGAGTTTAAGTTAATGTTGCCCAGTGTTTTAGACTATTCTACAAACAGTAGTTTTTTTGGAGGGGATGTTTTGTGTGATGACAAAAGGAGTCTGTTGTCAAATATGTTTGGGGAATGCTATGTTGACAGGAGTAGGTATTTTATGTTGTGGCTTCTGAGTGTCTCAAAAATATTAGTTTGCTTTTATTCAATGGGAATCTTTAAGGAGGTATTATAATTAACTATAGAAATATCATCCTAACCCCACTTTTATTTCCCTCATAAATACCAAGGTTTCTCTTAGAGGGTATAATAAATGTTGGTGTATCTTATTGCTTATTATATAATTCTATGGATGCGGAATTTGTCAAAGAAACATTAGGGATAAGTTGTCTCTCTTCTATGATATCTGGCTGCTCATTGAGGTGATTTGAAGGCTGGAATTAACTGCAACCTCTTTCACATGATTATAGGAACTGGGGCCCCTGCTGAGGCTCTTAGCAGGATCACTCACACACAGCAGATCCTTATGGCAGTTGGGCTTCCTCACAGCATGGTGACTGTGTTCCAAGAGTGAGCCTCCCGAAAGTCCCAGGCAAGTATCACCTTTTATGATCTTGTCTTGAAAGTCAATTAGTGGCACTTCTTTCCTGGTCACAAACCCACATAGATTAAAGGGAAAGGAACATGTCTCACCTCTCAATGGGCAAGGAGTCAACATCACATTGCAGAAAAGAGCATGGGTGATGGGAGATATTGTTAGGGCAGTATTTGGGATATCCAATCTGGCATACTTATCTTCAGAAAATCATTGATGAGCAACTGAAGGGATGACTGGGATGAATATCTCTGTAACATCAAGCATTTCCTATATGTAGTTAGGTCTTGAAGGATATTATGGAATGTTAGAACTAGAAGAGAGGTTATGTAGTTTCACTCTCCATGTTGTATAGCTTTTATTTCTGAAAGGAGGCTGTGTAGCCAAGACTCAGGGATATCAAAGTATATACATTTTAAAATTGATTTGAAGGAGCTCAGTGTATACCACGGGAGGCGCATTTCTAAAGAAAACAGATACAAATATAGAAATAGTACTTTAGAGTTATGCAAAGAAGGTTTCAAAGACATAGTGAAGTATGAACTGGGATTTGAAGGGTATAAGAAACTCAAGAGACAGCATGTAATAGAGAAAGGCATTCTGGCCTGCAGAGACTGTTTGGGAAGACAGAGTCCAGGAAGGGAATCAGCATGCTATATTTCAGTAAATTTAAGTGATTTATAAGTAAAATGCAAGGTGGAAAATAGAAAGATAACTGGACAGTGTTTGTTCATCACCATACTAAGAAATTTGTATTTATTCTGTAGCCCACTGGAAATTATGCAAGGATTTTGAACAGAATAGTGAATGATAAGATCAGATTTTAGTTTTAGAAAGGCCCTCTGTTACAATGAGGAGGATAGAGCAGAGGTCTGTGGTGGCCAGAGTGAGGGACACCAGTTCGGAGGCAGTTTTCACCCAGAGGAAAAATGACAAGCCCCTGAATTTGGAAGCTGGTAGTAAGAATAGAATGAGAGGAAAGGATTTGAGTAATACCTAAAGCTGAACAAATTAATGTCTGCAAAGCACTGGGGATAAGGAATGGCACATAGACGCACTGAAATAGTGTATGCTACTGTTATTATTGTTAGTTGTTTTTGTAAGAACTGGATCTTCTGCATCACCAGTCATAGGGATGAGACCAAGAGAATACCTAAGATGCTTTGGTGACCTAGAAAAGTTGGTGCCATTTCCCAGCATAGGTAACAAAGGAAAACAAACTGGTTTGAGTCTAGTTTTGAACATGTGAATTTTTAGGTGTTTCTATAATCCTTTAGCAATTATTAGTAGCTAGAGGCCCAGTGTACAGATTTGTGCACTGGATGGGGATCTCTCGGCCTGGTCTGTGGGGATCAGACGAAACCAGCTCTCCGACATCCTGAGGGGTCCCAGATTGCAAAAGGGTAGTTCTCAGGTGATTCACCTCAGAATCAGGCTCCCTCCTTTCTGGTTCATGGTGCATCACCAGAGAACCTCAGCTGCCAAGTCACCACAGCTTGCCAGCTTCTCTGTTGAGCATCTGCCCCCTCGTGGTCACTGTGCATCATAGTTACCAGTTGGATGGTCACTTAGGCTTTTATATATATAGGTAGTTTGTCAGAATATGGGTCTGGAGCACAAGAGGAAGGTCTGGACTCAGCATAGGATATCAATATCATTAGCAAATGCCAATGGAAGTTGTAACAAAGCACAGTTCATCAAATGCTTTAGGACACTTATCTTATCCCACCTCATTCTTTCTATCATTTTAATGTGCTGTAAAGGCACTTCATTTTCTCAATATTTTTTTAAAAGTACATTTCAAATATACCTCTCAAAATATGATTAATATTGTTTGTAAGGGACATTGGCATAATGTTAACCTTCATAGACTTGAAGGTGAAGAACCATAAACTCTATTGTGATAGAATTCCATGGCCCTTTGCAAAAGAAAAACAAAACCTAGGTTTCTTATTTCCATGAATTATTTTGATTCCAAGTTCTGATGACTTTGGTTACATTGCTTTGACTTTAAGAAAATTTTATTAAACTGTTGCTTTTGCTTTGTTAATATAAATAGTGCTTTGCTAATGAAGTTGTATCCCGGCTAATCAATGAAATACTGGGGGTTAATGCTAGGAATGGATACTAGTAGATTAGGAGGCAGGAAGCCCAAGAGGTTTCACAATTATCTCTGACCCCAATTGTGAGCAAGGTGTGCCACTGAATCAGATGGAAGGAAGAATATTAATCTCCTCTTTGGGATAAGGCACCGTTGGCAAATATGTGACACAAACATGGTAACTCCTGCCTTCTGCTTCTGTGGCAGATACCACGAATCCCAGAAATGTCTCCCCAATCTAACTTAAAGCCTGGCCGCTGCAGCTACCAATTGATAAGTAGGCACTTGAAATTAAATCATTTTCTGTTCCATTAAAGGTGACGTCTTCATCAGGCTCCTGTCAAAATACGTGGAAGAGTAATTTAATATTTGTCCCCACCAACATAGTCATGAGAATTATTTTCAGGGTCGTTAGACATCACTGACACACAGGGAACTGGAAAACAATCCAGAGCAGACTGCATTACCCATGAGCCTATTTTCCTTGAAATTTTTGCCAAATGTTTGGAGGAAGTCAGACTAAAATCAAGCTAATACATTTTTCAGGAGACAGACTTAGAATGCATATTTAATCATAAGACCTGCAGAAATCATGGTAAGCTAGAATGAAAGACTAAAGCTAGCAAGATAAGAGAAAACTGATTAGGAAGAGTGCAAAGTTCTGCCAAAAGTTTCAATAAGTCAATAATATAAGATGTGGGTGAGGGGAGAAGACTTAGCAGATGTTTCTAAGGGAACGTACAGCGAATGGCTCATTTCACAGACTGATGTCTTTAAAGACACAATGCTACTAGGAGGACAGCATTGCCTAAAAGCCCCTAAGGAGCGGCTATTCAGTGAAATAAGTTTGTATTAAATAATTTTTGAAAATGCGTGGTTAAATTAAATTCAACGGGATTTCTTGCTTTTCAGGACTTTTCAGAATACTGGCTATGCTAATATGCATTATAACTATAGAAGAGGAGCAACATTTTTCAAACATATTTAATTATAACCCATTATCCCTACAGAGCAATGTGCCTGCCACCCATGTAGCAAACTCAGGGAAATGCTGATGTAATTATTTCAGTTGACTCAAGTTTAATTTTAGCTAATGGTATGGTAGACTGGTATGATAGACTGAGCTTGCTGCTTTCAAAACCACAATGTATACACATAGGTAGGAGGTAATCCTAATACATTTTATACTGATTAGCCTAGTTAACAAACATTAATATGATGCTTACTATGTGCCAGGCAGGTAATAGCGTGCTATTCATGATCTCTTTTTATGGATGAGGAAGCTAAAATGAGAAAGGCTGCGTAACATGGCAAAAACCTCACAGCTGGCAAGTGGCAGAGCCAGGATCCAAACCTGGGTAGTCTGTCTCCTGAATATGTACCTTCTCCTGCCACAGCTGGACAAGTGCTTCCGGTGCTTTCCATGTTGAGAGCGACATTTAGCCACCCTACCAAACCCCATGTGGTAATATGATTTGGCAAAAATGTTCATCGGAGGATGAGGATATACCTGTGGCAAAACATACCTATAGTTAGCCTTCAGTTAATATCAAATTGCAAGGAAAAGGGTTCCAAGAATCTCTAAAAGAGCAGCTAATTGTCACACTGTTTAAAGGAACACTAAAAATATGACTGGGGTGTGACTAAAAAAGAGCAGTAACTTCCAAAGGCATGCTCCTGTGATTGCAGTCAACAGACACCCAGGAACCCATAGCATATTAACTAACAGCTAACATTTGGGCCCTTCTGTTTTTCATCCAGCTTTCTGTTGAGAGGTAAAGTCATCCTGAATGATGCTACATTTTTTTCAGACAAGGAAGAGGGCTAAACATGTGTTACAAGCCTGAGCATTCTTTCTAACCGACATTACCTCTCAAAAAAGTTCAAAGGCCTTTACCCTATAAATCCTGCTAAGAATTTAAGACAATTTGAACATATTGAATAATATCATGTGTATTATTTTCTGTATTGAAAAATGTTTGGGAAAAATCCCAGGACCAACAAACATCTAGTTAGAGAAATTATAGTAAAGAAATCAATGTAGAAAATACTTCGCAGCCACCAAAAATTATGTTATGGAAGGATGGATGTGTGAGGTGTCCATGACAAATTAAGAAAAATCTTGTCACCAAAGCACAAAGGTGGGCAACTTTCTTCTACGGAAGAGAAAAGATAAGATCACATGGATCGCTTTTGAACATTTACTATTGGAATGGAAATGCTGAGCCCTGTGCTGCTGCTCTCCTCTCTGAGCTGTCATCAGGGAGCACCATTCCGTCACAGCACTTCCTCATGAGAAGTCCAGGTGCGTTCTCAGAACCCTCTCCACACAGAACTGCAGACAGCCACTGTCGATGGGGTAGGGTTGCTGTATGAGATGACATGATTTGTCACCCCTGCACCACTATTTGTCAGTTACTGCGCAGAGTGATTAGTTAGATTTAATACCCGCCAGGGGCTCAGAATCCAGTGCCATTTTCCTAAAACAAATCATTCAACACTCCAGAAACCTATGAAATGAGAATACAGGATCCTACCCTGTTTTCCCCACTGGATTATTATAAGGATCAAATGAGGTACTGTGAGGGAAAACATTCTGTAAGTGGGAAAACATGGAGTAATCTGTCTTTAAATACTTTCAGTACTCTTTTTATAAGTGAAAGTACCAAACGGGTATCTATCAAACCTCATCTTGATCCTTAACATTTGGACAGCATTGGGGGATGAGGGCACGATCCCTACAGACGTCAAGGTTTACATGAATCCATTCAGCAACTGGGACATGAGAAATTGAACCAGCCATGAGAATGACTATTTTGAGAAATTAGGCCAAACATTTCACTTTTGCAAAAACTGATGTGTGAATTGTGTTGCCTAAGGTGTCCTCTGTTCTCAAGTCTTGCAGATGCTAGGTGCCAAATTCTTCTGAAATAGTTCCTAAAAGACCGGGATCTGCATGTAATAATAGTAGAAAACATTTTTAGAGGAGACAGCAGTTAGGTGGGGAGCCTTCAGGGGAAGCTTGTTGGGAGATCTCAGGAGACTATAATATGTTTTCACTTTCAAGTTAACAGAAGCCAACTTATTCTCATCTAAGGAAAGACGGGGAATTTATTTTAAGAAACAAGGTTGTCTCTTGGAACCTAAGGGCAATACTGCAGCCAAACCTCAGGGAAGTGACTGCAAACAGAAATGTAAAAGCCAGGGGACTTCTCTGGATTTTTACTTTAGTCTCTCTGTGTTGGTTTCATGTCTTGCTTGCTCTCTCTCTCTGTGGAATGGGTTTCACTACATCCCTAGTCCATGATGGTGAAAGATGGTCACCTTTTACCAACCAATTTCTGTGTCAGAGGCCTCAACTAACTAACTTGATTCTTTGTTTTAATTTCACATGTCCTGGGATGGAACTGTATGTATTAAATGTCTATTCTGGTTCAAGTTGTCTAAGATAAAATGATTTATGGTAGTCAGTGATTTCAAATATATGCCAACAAGACATTTCAGTGAGTTAAGGGGGGAGTGTATTTCCCTAGGGTCATTGACATCTGTAAAGGGCAGATACTCCAAAAGATGTCCATTATGGGGTTCCAATTAAAAGCTGCCCTTCCACCCTGGTCAGTGTTGCTAAGTGGTTTGGAGCATTATCGGATACACCAAAAAGTTGCAGGTTCATTTTCCACTCAGGGCACATACCCAGGTTGCTGGTTCAGTCCTCATTGGGGCACTTGTGAGTAGCAATCGAGCAATGAGTCTCTGTCACATTTCTCTCCCTCCCTGTCCTCTTCCTCTCTCTGAAATCAGCTTTTTTTTTTTTTTAAAGGTGTTTTTTTTTTGTGTGTGTGTTTTTAAGATGCCCTTCCTGCTTTATAGATTATAGCTGTAGTGTTTGGGTAGAAAGGCTGGGTTAGGGAAATAGTGTGGTCCTGGCCATGTCACCTCTGAGAGTTTTATCTTAGAGATGTTGACTTTTCTCATGTCCTTCTTCCTAGATCCTGTGGTTCCACAGATTGTGTCCCCTGTAGTGTGGAAATAGTGACTAATGAATATTCTATCTAGTGTCAGTAAATGCCTAATATGCTCCTGCAAAAACACACACACACAAAAAAAAAACAACACAGAAACACACACAAAAAAAACAACAAAAGAAGTGTACATTGCCAATTCCTGCCCCGCATCTCCCCCGATATTGTGAAAATCTTTCTAGTGAAGTGAATCCTCGCATCATTGCACCTTCTGTAAATTCTTACCCTTTCATAATTACATCAGAAATCTTTGGAACAAAAAAGAATATTTGTTCTTTTATTTACCTCCCCCCCTCCCCCATGTCCCTACAACACTGCTGGTTATATGATAGCTGTTCCACAAATATTTGCTGAAGTTGCTTCTCCGATAGAGCCAAGACTTGTGTGGTTGGGAATAATCTATGAGTGAATCCTTTAATGTAAAAGCTGGAAAAGAACTTAGCTTCTAAATTACTAGGGTAGATTGAATAATAACCCCCACATATATCCATGTCCTAACATTTTGGAACCTATAAATGTTATAGGGTGAAAGGAAATTTTTGAATGCTATTAAGTTGAGGATTTTGAGATGGGGATATTATCTTGGGTTATCTGTGTGGGCCCGATGCAATCATCATACTTCTTACAAGAGGAATTCAGAGGGACTTGGAGCCCAGAGAGAAGACAGTATGATGGCAGAAGCAGAGCTGAAGTTATGTACTTTGAACATGAAGCATGGGATCACAAGCCAAAGAAAACAGGCAACAACTAGAAGATGACAAGGGCAAGGAGGCAGACGCTCCCTTAGGACTTCCAAAAGGAACTAGCCCTGCTAGCACTTTGTCCTTAGCCAAGGGAAACAAATACAACGGAGATCACAAACCGAAAGTCACAGGCCAAATCCAGTCAGCACGTCTGTTTTATTTGGCCAGCAGAGTATTTTGAAAAAGTAAAGTAAATAAGTCGACCTTTAGTAATTGTTATGCTTCACATAAAAAAAAGGGAAAACTGAGTGTGGGTACCATTTTTGCCACTTTTTAGTAAATATTAAAGAAGTCTAAAATAAAATATTACCAAATGAATTCAAGCGTATCTACGCTAATAAAAGGGTAATATGCTAATTAGACTGAACGTCTTCCGGGTATCCTTCTGGACAAAGCCATAGCAGCTGCCCCTGCGAGGGCCAGGCTGAGGCTGAGGCAAGCTGTGGAGGCCAGCAGTGGCGGCAGCAACAGCATGATGGGGGCATTGCCTTTCCCTGATCTGCCCGGTAGCCTCCTGCAGAGGGAGGCCAGAGGCACCAGCAGTGAGGGGTGATGGGGGCGGTACCTTCCCATGATCAGCTGGTTGCCTCCCTCAGAGCCTAAGCCATCAGTAGGACATCTCCTGAGGGCTCCTGGACTGTGAGAGGGGGGCAGGCTGGGCTGAGGGACCCCCTCCAGTGCATGAATTTTGGTGCGCTAGTTTCTCTATGAAAGTGGAAAATATTATTATGTGTTATACATGAAAGCAAACTATTTCTGTGTTGAAAGAATGCTCCTTAGTCTATTTCTCTCATTGCCTTACCCTCTGGTTCTTTGTGAGCATGAATTTGTGACCTTCGGGCATTTTCATGTTACAAGATTCTGAGACCCAGAGGGATGAAATAACTTGCCTGGGATTACAGAGCTGGTCAGGGAGAAGCTGTGAGTGGAACCCAGGGCATTTGACTTACTCCTAGCCTAATGTTCTCTCTCTCTCTCTCTCTCTCTCTCTCTCTCTCTCTCTCTCTCTCTCTCTCTCTCTCTCTCTCTCTTTTTCCTGCTGTTGGGGGAAGTAATAGCTCTAGGGAGAATAATATAATAAGATTAACGTTCTGGGATGGAATAGGGATCTGACTTACTTTTCTGGAATTCTGTATTGGAAGAGAGAAGAGGAACTAAGCTTAAAGCAGCCTGTTTGCTTTTTAAAAAACTTTTCTCATTTATATTTCATATCTATATATAGGGAAAACACCTAACATTGTCCAAATACCAAATGTACCTTGGCTTTCATCACTTTGTATTAGCAAAATCTAGCTATGCACAAGAACATTTTCTCAGAAAAGCAGGAACTTTAGGGTTTGAGAAGGTCAGAGCAGAGGCCTCATGATCAGAGCAGAGTGCTGTGACTGGGCTTAGATATTTGCTGTTGCTTTTGGGTAAAAGCTGAGGAAGCTATCCTGTGTGGGCTCCTGTCCCTCAGGAGGTGGGGATTAGGGGATTAAATAGATTTCAAAGGTTATGACTACTTCTGATTCATGGCCTTGAGACTAAAGAGCCTTTGATGTGGCTGGCTCTGTGCTAGCCAGAAGGTCAAGGCCAGCTGTTGGAAGACTACACAGGCTCATAAATGGGCTGGTTGCTGGCTTCCTCTGGCCTTCTCTCTGCAAGGGTATTTCCATGCTAATAGCTTTCTCTGGGATCTGAAGTAGTAAGGGTTAGTGAGAGAAGCAATTTTCCTAACATTTCCTATGGTTGAAAACTGGAGTTTTGAGGGGAGAAAAGGAAAGGGAAAAATAAATGATAGATAGCTGCAATTTTATTGAGTGATTCCTATGTGCTCATGTATGTATTATATATACAAGCAAAATGTTTCTGTATCAAAGAATACTCTTTTAAAAAATATATTTTTGTTGATTTCAGAGAGGAAGGGAGAGGGAGAGGGAGAGAGATATAAACATCAATGATAAGAGAGAATCATTGATTGGCTGTCTTCTGCATGCCCCACATGGGGGATTGAGCCTGACCTTGGCCATTTGTCCTGATCAGGAATCGAACCGTGACCTCCTAGTTCATAGGTCCATGCTCAACCAATGAGCCATGCCAGCCATGCCAAAAGAGTACTCTTTAATCTGTTTCATTCATGGCATTATTCTTGGACATCTTCAAGCATGAGTTCATGACCTCTAGATATTTTAATTTTAGAGATGGGGATTCAGAGGTCCAGAGAGATCAAGTAACTTTGCTGAGATTCACAAAGCTAGTTGGAGAAACTGTGAGTAGAACCCAGGCATCCTGACTTAAGTTTAGCCCAATGCTCTTTTCTTTCCTGTGCTTGGGGAAGTCATAGCCATGGGGAGAGTAAGACAATTGAGGTCAGTAATATGGAATTTACACTTACACTATAATGGCTGTATGGTGTAATAGTTATAAGCAGGAACTCTGTAGTTGATTGCCAGGGTTTACAACTGAACTCTACCACTTAGTAGCTGTGTGACTTGTGCAAATTATTTAACCTGTCTGAACCTCTGTTTCTTCTTCTGTAAAATGAAGATAGTAATTGTGAGGTTCGAGGGGCAGGGAACAAAGACAGAGAGTCCAGGCCAATCCAAAGGAAGTTTAATTTTGCACTCCCAGGCGAGGTTCACTGGCCCTGAGGGTAGAGCTGGAGAAGTTGCATTGGACAGGAGCTGAGGCATTTTTTTTATACAGTTGTTCAGTGAAGGTGGAGGACCATGAGCTGAGGGTGGGTGCAATTTCCACTGCGGGCAGGGGTTCCAGGAATGGAGCCAATATCTGGGCCACCATTTGCCTGGAGCACTGGTCCATCATGAGTTCCAGGAAGGGACCAGCATTTGTGTCACCATCTGTCTGGTGCACTAGTCTGTTATCTGTGTTACCATTGGTTGCATGCATTGGCTTCTGGAATTCCTCTGACCTAACAGTGATAATACCTACTTCAAAGGGCTATATAAGTCTAATATGAGTTATTAAGTTCAGAAGAGCTGTCATATATTAACTCCTACTGTGACGAAGTTATAAATAGTTTAACCAACAGTACACAGAAAAGAGCCATGCTGAGGTTGGACTCAGATCTCTGTTGTAAGTCATCTGTGATATTACTTGTTAGCAACTGGGATTTTCTCAGACAAGTATTACTTGGCTAGTTCTCTGGGTAGCTCACTGTATGTAAACAAAGTTTCTTAGTTCATGTTGGTAAAATACTTGTGTTTCTATAGGTCTTAGATCTTTCATCTCTGGTGTTGGGAAAACTTGACAGGCAAATGCAAAAAGATGAAACTAGACCGCTTTCTCACCCCATATCCAGTAATGAACTAAATATTTAAATGTAAGACTTGAAACCATAAAACTCCTAGAAGAAAACATGGGCAGTAAACTCTGACATTGCTCTTAGTAATATTTTTTGGGGGTATATCTTCTTTGCCAAGGGAAACAAAAGAAAAAATAAACAAATGGGATTACATCAAACAAAACAGTTTTTGCATAGTAAAGAAAACCATCAACAAAACAAAAAGACACATTTGTGTTTGAGGTGTAGAGAGGAGAGCGTGCACAGGGAGCGGGGCTTTTGTCTGTTTATTACCCAGAGCTTTCTGTCTGGGTCAGCCAAGAACCATTTCCAAAGAAGGAAATGGAGGGAAGGCTTCCTAAGGCTCCCATCATCTGCCTGTAATCACAGCTGTGAGGAGATACATCCTGCTTTCTTGCCCTTGCTAAATGGAACAACAAAGGCCAGGCCATGGAGGTAGTGTGGCCTAGGTGGCTTTATCTCTTATTTATCTATTGCCACATGACACCTTACATCTCGAAACACAAACTTTACAGATCTCACAGATTCTGGTCAGGAATTCAGTAGCAGTTAAGCTGTTGGTTCTAACTCAGGATCTCTCATGAGTTTGTAATCAAGATGTCAGGTCTGCGGTCATCTGAGGGCTGGACCAGGGCTGGAGGGTTTGCTCACTCACATGGGTGGGAGAACTCAGTCCCTCCACTTATGGGCCTCTCCATAGGGCTACTTAAGTGTCCTCATGACCTCTGGCTTCCCTCAGAGCAAGCACTTCAAGAGAAAGCGTGGAGCAGGCCATACTGCCTGTGACCTCAGAAGACACCATCATCATCATATTCTATTCATTAGAAGCAAGTCACTACACTCACAGGGAGGAAATTAAGTTCTACTTCCTGAAAGGGGGATTATCAAAGAATTTCTGGATGCATCTTAATGGCAGCACACCATCTGATGTTAAAGTGCTCAGGACAATTGCAGGCCATAGATGGACAGTTGGTGAGGAGAGCAGCCAGCCACTGTAAGATTGGGGCTGCATAGCCTTCATTTACAAATTCAAGTGCTTTTGGCCCCCAAAGGAATATTTAGAGAATGTTATTGGAAGCCATAAAATCAGGAAAGCCAGAATAAACAATGTTTAAAGTTCTACCCAAAAACAAAACAAACAAAACAAAACAAAACAAAAAACAAAACAAAAAGACAACCTGCCAAATGGGAAGTACCAGTAAGGTTGGTGCCAGGATGTCTAACACTCAAGAGGAACAGGAAACTATGCCCACCTAGAGCACATGACCCAATGGGAAGACACAGATTTTTGAAACCAATGATATTAGTCAGAGTTACCATAACAAACTCCCACAAACTGGGTGACTTAAACAATAGACATTTATTGTGTCATGGTTCTGAAGGCTAGAAGACCAAAATCAAGGTGTCTATCAAGATGGTTCCTTCTGACGGATATGAGCAAGAATCTTTCATGCTGCTGTCCCAGCTTCTGGTGGTTTGCTTACAATCTTTGGAGTTCCTTGGCTTCTCTGCCTTCACGTAGCATTCTTTCTGTGTGCATATTTGTATCTAAATTTCACATTTTAATAAGGACACCAGTCATATTAGGTTCGGGACCCACCCAACTCCCATATGATTTCATTTGAATTCCACTAATCACATCCCCAATAACTAACCTATATAATAAAAGTCTAATATGCTAAGTGTCCAGTTGGCTGTTCAACCAATCAAAGCATAGTATACTAATCATATGCTCAACCACTGCTATGACATGCATGGACCACCAGGGACAAACAGTCAACTGGTTGACCAGTCGCTCTGATGTGCACTGACCACGGGAGCAGACACTCCAACTGGTAGGTTAACTTGCTGCTGTGGTCCAGTTGATCGGGACTGAGTGAGATGGGCCGGACACGCCCTGGAGCCCTCCCGTGGTCCCTGTTCTGCTGGCCAATCTTCTGCAACCCTTCCCAGCCCTGATTGTGCACCAGTGGGGTACCTCAGCCTAGCCTGCATCCTCTCACAATCCGGGACTTCTTGGGGATGTTGGAGAGTCAGTTTAGGCCTGATCCCACAGGCTAGATGGAGGGATGCCACTGGTGCACGAATTTGTATACTGGGCCTCTACCTCTAGTATTACTAAATAAGGTCACATTTTGCGGTACTGGGGGTTAGTACTTCAATATCTGAATTTTGGAGGGATACAATTCAATACATACCAACAACAGACTTGAGTTTGGATCCTGTCTCACTGACTTGGCTTTTTTTTTTTTGGATCTGAAATGGTGATAATAATGCTTACTTTGCAAGGAAGTTGTAAAATTAAAAGTTGGCAAAGCACTTAGCTCAAACTTGACACATAATAAGCACTCAATACATGGTGGCTCTTACTGTTCTAAGCCAAATGCCCATTGATTGTTTCGATATATTGTGCTCCTCTTGAATAATAATTGAGAAACAGGTTCATTTTCATTTGAATCACTTGTCCATTAGAAAGAGATCTGGCCCTCTGTAAAATGTTTGCCAACTTCCTTCTCAGATTGGTTTCTGGGGAGACAGGAAAATAACTATCAAATCACAAGTGCTTAAATAATTAAGCCAAAGTTAAGAGAAAGTTGATAAGAAACACTTTTCTGTGCATTATAATTGAGGAACAATATCTCCTAGATAGTTAACCCTGGAGGCTTTATTGATTTAACTGAAAACGAATCAACTAACAGCTCAGAAATACTGTTGGAAGTACTTCTTTCCAGAGCTACTGTAATTAGCAGCTGGCCCCCTCCTGGGCAGTGGCGCTGCCACCGGTTTGTGTTGGTCAAGTAATTTTTCAGCTCAGTGCTCATCCCAGAGGACATCATTTTCCTTATTGCAACTCTCTTTGTTTCGCTGGACACAGCAAATTAGCCTTAGCTTTTCTTCTCAAAATGGCCAAGACTTTACCCTGATTACCCCTTCTCTTTGGACACGAAGGGAAAACATTTAGACATTCAGAGATTGAAAGGGAGATCTGGTAATCTTGAATGCTTTTATGTGGTCCATTGAGGCTTTTATTACTTGGATCTACTTCTACTCTTTCGCTAGAGTTACTGAGACTGGTTTTGTTCATTTATTGCTTCCATGATTTCCTGGGCAGATCGTCTTTCATGGACAATAAAGAGAATTCCTTTCCCAGTCCTGGGCTCCACTTAGAAATATTTTCCCTCAGCATAGACCTAACCTCTCTCAAAATCTTTCCTGTTCCATTCTTGGGACATGCAGGGTTTTATTTGATTGTAAACTTGGGGGAAAAACACTAGCTCTGCTCAGCCCTTCCTTCTTAGACACAGACTTGCCTACAGAGAACATTCTTCCACTGCTCCTCCTCTGGAGGGAAGGCCAGCCTCTGCCTCAGTGGGCTTAGTTTGGGGGAGGAGTTACCTGCCTGGCCTTGCTTTTCACACTGTACTGTTTCAACTTAGTTTCTATCAGTATTGGGATATGTGGGATTTCTTCTCATACTCTTGGTTTTATTTTTCAAAATTTTGGGGACTCAGGAAGGGATATGTGGAGTGCTATTTATTGAGCCTTGTGTAGACAATGTTGGCCAGACTCTGAGCATCATCATCAGAGTTGGTGTCTTTATCTGAGTGGAGATTTCTGATCAGGAACAATTTCTGTATATCTCCAAGTATCATTTCAACCAGGGATTAGGTAATCTCTACTTAGAAGGGCCCAAGGTCCTTAGAGAAAGCAGGAAGAAGAAGTAATATTTATTGAGCAAGCATTATTATTTTTTTTATTATCAGCTCCTGTGGTGAGCACATTATTCACATAATTTCACTTCATAATGAGAAAGATGTGGAACCTGATAAAAAAATCAGAGAAGACACCATTTTGCCTTGGTGTCTTCTGATTTATGAGAAAAAGTGGAAAGTTAATCCTTTATCATTAAACATAGCCTCCTAAAGAGAGTCTATGTTTAAGTTCACCATCTCTAGGCATAAGAATCTAGTTTCTTCTAATATAAATCCTAATTTTAGCCCTCTGAGTAGCATAGGGTTGAGAGATGAAAAGAAAGTCAGAAAAGATGAAGTGCTGGTACTGGGTTCCTCTTACAGAGGAGGAACAGGTCTAGAGAGGTGAAGGAACTATCCAGCAGGAGCTGGGATGAGAAGTGCCATCTCTGAGATCTGGCCTGGTGCTGGCTCTGCTCTGTCCTGCTGTCTTTTCCCAGGCAGTATTCACAGCCACCTCTTCCACCACTATTCTACTTTTCAGGCTATCCTCAGCTTGAATGGGAAAACAGGCAGAACCCAAGACAGGTGCTCTGAAGTGAGCCCTTCACTCGGTTAACTATTTCTCAGTAGCTTATGCCATTCGTACCATTCCCAAGAGTTAGCATCTACTCCCTTTCCTTTAGGATGCCAAGCAGTGCACAGCTACCTGATGGCAGCTACAACTTGTCTTTTTGACATGACAGATAGCATTTTGGCAGAATTTTATTCTGTAGCATCGATCACTGTGACAGGATATATGATAATAATTGGGACGCTCACCATGCGCCCCATTACACTTTTAAGTTGTTCACTGAGGTTTACATTTTTCCCATTACCCTGTCTGGTTGGCAGTTTGTTGAAATTCTCCAATGGTGTAATCATTTATTAAGTGTTTTGCCTCTGGTATACTTAAGGAAATGAATCGGTGTATGTAGCTGCTGACTTAGTTATTTTGGAATGACTTGAGAGTCATTTGGGATTAAAGCCCATCACTTTCTTTGGGGTGTATTGAAAAGCTGTTCTGGATATTCCCCAGGCTGGACCAGGGACTCACCTTTGGGTGCCTATGTGCCTTGTATTTCCCTCTATCAGAGCCCTCATCACCCTGCACTCTTTTCATTTATTTTATTTTAATTTTTTAAGTTTTTTTCTTTATTGAATAAGGTATTACATATGTGTCCTTATCTCTCCATTGTTACTGTTAATTTGTGAGTTTGCTTTGTTAGAAGGTAGGTTCCTTTAAGGTGTGGTTTTTAGAGTCAGATAGTCTTGGGTTCAAGTCCTGGCTCTGGCACCTCCCAGCAGTGCCTTTGTGGAAAAGTAACTGTCTGAATCTCAGCTAGCTCATTTATAAGATGGCTGCAATAATATCCTTCAAAGAGAAGTTTTGAATATTAATAAC
>PVJN01020287.1:0-36199 GCA_004026805.1 Lasiurus borealis | reverse complement strand
TAATTTTGCTCCTGTCATGAATCGTAATGTAAATAGCTGTGTTTTCCGATGGTCTTAGGCTCTACAGCAGCAGTTCTCAACCTGTGGGTTGCCTAAGACCATCGGAAAACACAGCTATTTACATGATGATTCATTAACAGTAGCAAAATTACAGTTAGGAAGTAGCAACAGAAGTGATTTTATGGTTGGGTGGGGGGGGGGTGGTCACCACAACATGAGGAACTGTATTAAAGGATCCGGCATTGGGAAGGTTGAGAACCACTGCCCTAAGGAGACATTAACGAGGAATTAAAAATAATTAAACACTCAATAAGACTTTGTCTGGTGCAGCTGAACTTGGGAAGGCCACAGCCATTATAATAATATCTAAGACTTGTTTCTCCCACTGAGGGTCCGTTTTAATGCCCGCTGGAGGTCACCGTTGTCCAGAGAAGCACAACCAGTAGGACACGTAGATGGAGAGGGAGGCTGTGACGGAGACTCATTTATTACAAGGAACCGGCTCACAGTAGTGGAGCCGGACAAATCCCAAGCCCTGCAGTCAGCGAGCTGGAGACCCACCCAAAGCCAGGGGTCCAAGGCCTGGAGGCGCTGAGGTGTCAGTGAGCCACAGGCAGGAAATACAAACAAGGACCCATGCCCAGCGCAGACAGGAGTTCCCCTCTCTCTCTCTTTCTCTTTCTTCCTATCTATCTATCTATCTACCTACCTACCTATCTATCTAGCTATCTATCTAGATCTATCTATCTATCTATCTAGATCTATCTATCTATCTATCTATCTATCTATCTATCTATCTATCTATCTATCTATCTATCTATCTATCTTTATTCCTGAAAGTGTTATAAGGAGCCCCACCTTTCCTGGTCAGGCCCCTTTGTCCTGTGTAGGCCTTCAGCTGATTGGACAGAGCCCACCCACTGGAGGAGGGCCGTCCGCTCTGTCCCCGGATACAAATGTCCATCTCATCCAGAACGAGCCTCATAGACACATCCCTGTCGTCTGACCAAAGGCGCGGGCTCCCTGTGAGCCATCAGCGTGCCAGAAAGTTCTCTCCCACCTGGGAGCATGCAGGCTCCTGGACCAAAAGGGTGCCAGGTACTGAGAAGTCTGAGCTCAGTCTGCGGGAGTTCGCAGGGAGGGGACTTGAAAAGGTGACGTGGAGAAAGCCGCTCAGCCCACCCCACCGCTTCGGCTCAGTGGGTAGAGCCTCGGCTTGCGGACCAAAGCCTCCCGGGTTTGATTCAGGTCAAAGGCGTGACCCTCAGTCGCAGGCTCCTCCCTGGCCCAGGCCCTGGGTCAGCGCACATGCAGGAGGCAACCAATCGGTGTGTTTCTCTCATATTTGTTTCTTTCCCTCTCTCCCACTCTCTCTAAAACCCAATGGAGCCGAGACCAGTTTGCCTCAGTGGATAGAGCGTCGGCCTGTAGACTGAAAGGTCCCAGGTTCGATTCCGGTCGGGGGCATGTACCTTGCTTGCAGGCATATCTCTAGTGGGATGAGGCAAGTGATCAATGTCTCTCTCTCATCGATGTTTCTGGCTTTCTATCCCTCTCCCTTCCTCTCTGTGAAAAACCAATAAAATATATATTTTAAAAAATGGAAAAATATCCTCCATGAGGATTAACAGAAAAAAAAAAAAAGAAGAAGAAAGCCACTCGGACCTGCTCTGGTCCCAGGACAGCTCTTGGAACGGGCCGGCCAGGAAAGGTGGCCTCAGTTTACAGAAGGAAAAGTGAAGTTGCATTACTTTGGTGCACACACTATGGGCCACGATGTGAATACGTACCAGTCACAGGACGATTGTATAAGAAAAAGCAGGCGAGGGGAGGACCTCACCGTGCGTGACCAGCGAGCATTCCCTAACAATTATGGGGGTGACTCCTGGTGGCACCGAGTCCGCAGAGGGAGGAAGAGTCCTCCTCGATCTGTTCCCACCTCCAGTCCGACCGTGCGGGCAGCCACACGCCTCTTCCCCACGTGATGTCAGAGACCACCCACCCCTGAGTGATGGAGAGGGGCCGGGGCGTTGGGAGGAGCGTTGAAACTGTCAAAGAAATCCACCGGGAGGGAGGCTTAAAAACAAACTTAATTGTCCAGAATGAAAACAAAAAGTCACAAAATAGGAGAGAACAGAGACAAGTTCAACAGAGGAGGTTGGACGGCTTCCCAATAGGAGTTACAGAAAAAAAAAAATATTTTTAGCCAAAATCGGTTTGGCTCAGTGGATAGAGCGTCTGCCTATGGACTGAAAGGTCCCAGGTTCGATTCCGGTCAAGGGCACGTACCTTGGTTGCGGGCACATGCCCAGAAGAGGGTGTGCAGGAGGCAGCTGATCAATGTTTCTATCTATCTCCCTTCCTCTCTGTAAACAAATCAATAAAATATATTTTAAAAAATAATTTTTTTTAAATAAAAAAACTTGGATTTACATAGAAGTATTTAGAATGTCACCAAAACGACTGCAACTTTTTTTTTACAATTATAGAGTGGTAGTCGGTTAGCAGAACAAATATTTCATTCTAGTGACCCGGTGCACAGATTGGTGCACCGTGAAAGGAAATCAGTGAGCAGGTGGCTGGCTGGGACTGGGAGAGAGGGGTCAGACATGCCCTGGAGCCATCCTCCTACGGCCCCTCCCCAGCATCTGTGTGGTGGGCAGGGTTCCTCTGGCAGGTGGGGTCCCTCGGCCTGGCTTTCAGGAATCTGCCAAAACCGGATCCCCGACCTCCCCCGAAGGGTCCCGGATTGCGAGAGGGCACTCTGCAAAGTTGCAGTCATACAGAGTGTGGAACACAAACACAAGTGTGCAGTGAACCAGATTCAGGGCTGATGGTGCCCCAGCAACAACATAACCCACGGCCAAAGGTGGTGTTACACAGCCGTACGAGGAATCGGGCTCCCTCCTCTCTGGTTTTGGGGTGCATCACCCGAGAACCACCACTGCCTGCCAAGTCACTGCAGCGTTGAGCGTCTGCCCCCTGGTGGTCAGTGCATGTTATAGCGACCGGTCGGACAGGCGGAGGGACATGTAGCAGATTAGCCTGTTATGCACACTGAGTGGCCAGATTATCATGACCACCTGACATTTGTGGGCACATTAGCCACACACTGCATCGTGGGGGATGTGAAAGCTGAAGGCCTGTTCGAACACCTTTGCCGTCTGCAGTGACCAAGGCAAAACGTCTCCAATTCGCACAGGAACACAAGGATTGGACAGTCGAGCATTGGAAAAAAGTCATGTGGTCCGATGAGTCACGTTTCCAGTTGCATCGTGCAGATGGCAGGGTGAGAATTTCGCGGAAACAGCATGAAAGCATGCACCCCACATGCATGAGTACCACCCCTCACGCTGGTGGGGGCAGTGTTATGGTGTGGGGCATGTTTTCCTGGCACGTTTTGGGCCCTTTAATTTGTGTGGAACAACGTCTGATTAGCGCAACATACCTAAATATCGTTGCTGATCAAGTTCATCCTACCATGTTGATGGCGAATCCCAACGGATACGGCTTCTTCCAACAAGACAGTGCGCCAGGCCATGGTGCTCGTGTTGTGCAGGAGAGGTTTCCAGAACATGAGGGAGACTCCCCCTGGCTTATGTGGCCCCACCCACCATCACCAGATCTCCATCCCATTGAGCATTTGTGGGGCGAAGTTAAAAGAGCCATTGGGCAGCTGGTCCCACAGCCACCCAATCTCACAGGACTGACAGTGCTTCTCATCAGGCCTGGTGTCAGATTCCTCGCATCACCTTTCAGCATCTCGTGGAGTCCATGGCAAGAAGAATTGCCCCAGTACTGAAGGCAAAAGGTGGCCCAACGAAGTACTGATGGGGCGGTCATAGTAATCTGGCCACTCCGTGCATAGGTAAGCTGCCATCAGAAACAGCTATGTCAGCCAGTGGACTGCAGGGTCCTGGCTTCGATTCCAGTCAAGGGCACATGCCCAGGTTTGGACTCAATTCCAAGCAGGGAGCATGCACGAGACGGCTACGCAATGATTTTCTCTCATCGTTGATGTTTCTATCTCTCCCTCATCCTTCTTCTCTAATATCAATAAAAATATTTTTTAAAAAGACCATCACCATATATAACTAACTAGAGATCCGGTGCATGAAACTCGTGCACGGGGATGGCGGGGGTGGCCCTCAGCCCAGCCTGCACCCCTCTCCAATCTGGGACCCCTCAAGGGCAGTCAGACATCCCTCTCACAGTCCAGGACTGCTGGCTCCCAATTGCTTGCCTACCTGCTTTCCTGATTGTCCCTAACCGTTTCTGCCTGCCAGCCTGATCACCCCCTAATCACTCCCCTGTCAGCCTGATTGATGACTAAGTGCTCACCTGCCAGCCTGTTTGCCCCTAACTGCCCTCCCCTGCAGGCTTGATTGCTCCCAACTGCCCTCCATGCAGGCCTGGTCCTTCCCAACTGCACTCCCCTGCTGGCCATCTTGTGTGTTGGAGTGATGGTCAATCTGCCTATTACTTTTATCAGATAGGATAGAGGCCTGGTGCATGGGTGGGGGCCCAGCTGGTTTGCTCTAAAAGGTGTCCCGGATCAGGGTGGGTGTTCCCCTTGGGGTGTGGGGTGAACTGGGCGAGGGGTCTGTGGTGGTTTGCAGGCAGGCCATGCCCCCTGGCTACCTAAGCAGAGGCCCTGGTATCTGGGATTTATCTTCTACAATTGACTTTGTAGCCTGGAGTGGAGCCAAGCCTTATGCTTGCTTTGTGGCGACAGCCATTGCTGTTGGGATTTATTTATCTTCCATCATTGAAACTTTGAGCCTGGAGGGAAGGCCTGAGCGGGGCCCGGGTGTGCAGAAAGCTTGGTTTCCTCCATCACTGAGGAAACCCAAGCCTCCCTCCTGCTCTCTCTGTGGCTACAGACATCTTGATTGGGTTAATTTGCATGCTCGCTCCTGATTGGCTTTGGGTGCGGCTGGTAGAAGTAAAGGAGTGATGGTTAATTTGCATATCACTCTTTTATTAGATGGGATTAGTGCTGAGCGCCAACAAGAGGCTGCTGTAACCTTCCAGGCCAATCACAACCCCGACAGTGTAGCAGGCGAGGTTAGTGGCTGAACATGCCGCTAGCACAGGCGACCTGGAGTCACATCGGTAGTGCGTCCTCTCTACAGAAAAGGACACACACAGTTTAAAAACAATTCTTGTGCAGCCTTACGTTTCTAGTTTTTTTGTTTTTAAATATATTTTATTGATTTTTTTACAGAGAGAAAGGGAGAGGAATAGAGAGTCAAACATCGGTGAGAGAGAGACATCGATCAGCTACCTCCTGCACGCCCCCTACTGGGGATGTGCCAGCAACCAGGATACACGCCCTTGACCAGAATCGAACCCGGGTCCTTTCAGTTCGAAGGCTGAAGCTCTATCCACTGAGCCAAACCGGTTTCGGCCGTTTTTAGTTTCTTAAAGGCGTGTGCACGGGGTTAAATGCTCTACAGACAAGAAAACAGCTGCGCTAAAACCCACTTATTCATCATCTCCTCCCCACTCCTCCTCCGCTCCCTCCCCTTCCTTCTCTCTCTTGCCTTTTCGCCCCGTTTAGCCGCATCAGCTCTCCTTAGCTCGAGGTGTGGTGGTGTCTGTCCTCTCTTCTTTCTCCTTCAGCTCAGCGGCCCTCTCTCCCAGAGGCTGTTGTCACCTGTGCCAGCAGCCACCGCCCTGTGATCCCACAGCCCCAGCTGCTTTGCCACGTTTTGGTTTCCCTTTTGGAGGAATCTAGGTTTGCATTTCTCTCTCCTATCGGCTTCGTCTGCCTTTGTCACGTCTTCACACTTTCCCTTCTCCTGAGCAGACAGGGCTTCCACCTTTCCAGCTCTTAGGAACCAACTGGAGCATCTGGTGCCGCTGCTGGCGTGCCGGCAGGTTTGCACCCAGGAAACGCATGATGGCATTCTGCCTCCGGCTTCTCCTTTGCCCGAGTTTCCTTCTCCTCGTGGGGCACAGTCACCCAGTGCCTGGTCGCTCCCACTTGCCCAGGCACTGAACATATTTAAAATTTAAAAAATAACGGAATCCTGCCTGGTGTGGCTCGGTTGGTTGGAGCATCATCGTCCCATGCACCAAAAGGTTGTGGGTTTGACTCCCAGTCAGACCACATACCTCCGTGCACCACGTGGTACACAGTGATCAATGTTTCTCTCTCTCGTTCCCTTTCCTTTTCCCTAAACAACAAAATCTGAAGAACCAGCCCATACTAGAACAGGACAGCGGAAGGGTGTGAGAAGGAAGGCTGCGGCAGCCGAGTTACCTGGTGTCGGAGGTTGAGATGGAAGGCTGGGTAAAGGGCAGGTGCAATAGCTTGTCAGTCACAAGCTGGCCAAGGAACAACGTGTAGTCATGCGTAAGGACTATATTCATTTTTTAAAGTATCTATTTTATTGGTTTCAGAGAGGAAGGGAAAGGGAGAGAAACATCCATGATGAGGGAGAATCACTGATGGGCTGTGTCCTGCACAACCCTGCTGGGGATCGAGCCTGCAACCTGGGCATGTGCCCTGACGGGGAATTGAACCATGACTTCTTCCTGGTTCACAGGTCAGTGCTCAACCCCTGAGGCACGCCAGCCAGGCTTGTTTAAAGATCCTATATGATAAAAGGCCAATGTGCCAATCAACCAAACAACTGGTTGCTATCATGTGCACTGACCACCACAGGGCAGACACTCAATGCAGGAGCTGCCCCTGGTGGTCAGTGCACCAGAAGCTGGGCTCACAAGAGGGTGCAGGCTCAGCTGAGGGGAGCTAAGGGGGGATAAGGGGGGATAAGGGGGCTGAGAGACGCCCTACCCCATGCCAAGTGCACCAGGCCTCTAGCTTAACCATAACAGCTATATGGTTGATTTATGAAAAAATACCATTAGGGACTTGGAGAGCCACTGAAGATCAAGATAAAGTTTGGGGGGAGGGGCGGTGAGAGGGGAGTCCAGTGTTTAGAGTGTTTTCAGTTCTCAGGATCCGAGGCTGAGACGTAGGGCAGAGGGCGCTCCTGGCAACTCTCTCTTTTTTTTTTTTAAATATATTTTATTGATTTTTTACAGAGAAGTGAGAGATAGAAAGTCAAAAACATCGATGAGAGAGAGACATCGATCAGCCGCCTCCTGCACGCCCCACAGTGGAGATGTGCCCGCAAGCAAGATACATGCTCCCGACCAAAATCGAACCTGGGACCTTTCAGTCTGCAAGCCGACGCTCTATCCACTGAGCCAAACCGGTCTTGGCTCTTGGCAACTCTTTTGAGGCTAGAGACGATGAAGCAGAGACTTGGGGGGAGGATCCCAGAGAGATGGGATGAGGAACTCCGAGCCTCAAGGTTTCTCCTTCGCGTCACTACCACATTCTCACACTGCAGGCGGGAAACTAGGAGACACACTTCTAGAAAGACCCGGGAGAGCAGAGCAGAGGCTCTGGCCATTTCGCCTGGCTGAGAAGACAAGGGTCACCGAGCTGGACTGGCCAGGGGAAGCCCTTCATGGTGTCCTGAAGGCGGAAGTGAAGCACATGAGACAGAGGGAAGGTGAGTCCGGTCTGTGTGCCTCCTGCACGCCCCCTACTGGGGATGTGCCCGCAACCAGGATACATGCCCTTGACTGGAATAGAACCTGGTACCTTTCAGTCTGCAGGCCGATGCTCTATCCACTGAGCCAAACCAGTTTTGACAGGGCTCCCCTGTCTTAACAGTGTCCTTTGTTGTCCAAGTTCTTCATTGTAATGAAGTACAGTGGTACTCAAGATACGAGTGCCCTAACATAACGAGATTTTTGAGATACGAGCTGTCAAGCGGGCGATTTTTGCTTTGAAATACAAGCAACATTTGAGATAGGAGTCATCGCAGGGATCAGCCGGCTGCACACGACCCACCAGTTTACCGAGACTTGAGCGTCTCATAGTTTCCCACGCCTCAAGGTTACGGAACAAATTAAACTTGTATCTCAAAGTACCACTGTAGAATTTATTTTTCCTCTTGTTGCCTTGTTTTTGGTGTTGTCTCATTTAAGAAACCATTGGGAACAGAGTGCAGAATAGCGGAGGGAAGACAAACAGAGGGTGGTGGGTGGGAGGTGATCAACCAAGACCTTGTATGCGTATTTGCATAACCCATGGACAGAGAATAGGGTGGTGTAGGCCTGGGGCGGGGAGGCAGGCTGGAGGGAGTCAAAGAGGATGGGGGAGGGGGACAAACATAACACTTTCAACAAAAATTAAAAAACCAAAACCAAACTATTGGTATATCCAAGGTCAGGAATATCTATCTGCCTATTTTCCCCTAAGAATTTTATAGTTTTGACTCTTAAATCTAGGTCTTTAATCCATTTTGCCTATGGCTTTAAGACCCAACTTCACTTTTTTTTATTGATTTGAGAGAAAGGGAGAGAAACATCAATGAGGAGAACTATTGATTGGCTGCCTCCTGCATTCCCACCACTGGGGATCATTCCCACAACCCTGGCATGTGCCCTGACTGGGAATCGAACCGGGACTTCCTGGGCATAACTCAGCTCGACCAACGAGTTACGCTGGCTGGGCGCAACTTTATTCCTAAACATGTGCATATCCCATTTCCCAAGCACCGTTTGTGGGAACTTTCTTTCTCCCCTGAGTGGTCTTAAAACCCTTGTGGAAATCACTGGACCATGGAGGTGAGGGTTTATTTCTGGGTTCTCACTCTCATTCCTCTGATCTGGGATGGAGGCCTGTCTGTTCATCCTCAGGCTACCAACCGTTCTTTATTGATTTCAGAGGAAGAGGGACAGAGAGAGAGAAACATCACATGAGAAAGAATCACTGAGCGGCTGCCTCTTGCGCACTGGGGACTGAGCCTGCAACCCAGGCACGTGCTATGGCTGGGAACTGAACTGTGACCTCCTGGTTTATAGGTCGATGCTCCAACGCTGAGCCACACCAGCCGGACTCCTTTTCCTGTTATTGACAGTGTATAAAAATACAGTGGATTTGTGAATTTCTCTCCTGCGGCTTTGCTGAACTCCTTGGCAAGCTCTAAGAGCTGTATTGGCGTACTGTGGGTTCTTTAGGGTTTTTACACTTAAGATCACGTCTTCTACAGAGACACTTTTCCTTTTTCATTCACAACTTGGATGCCTCTTCCTTGCATCACTGCTCGGCTTGGGAACCGCAGTACTATTATGCGCAGATGATAAAAACGAGCCTCCTGGTCTTGCTCCTGACCTTCGGGGAAAGCTTGCCTTCTTTGGCCTTCGAGCGCATTAGCTACAGGCTTTCCGTAAAGGGCCTTTATGACGTTGAGGTCCTTTCCTTCGATGCTTGGTCTGTTTCTATCATGGAAGTCTGATTTTATCAAATGCTCTTTGTGCCTCAGCTGCGATGATCCTATTTTCCCCTCTTACTCTCTGCGCAGGCAGTGTGCCGGGTGGATCTCCAGAGGCTGGGCCTTTCCTGCATCCCTGGAACCCCCCTTACTGCTGCTGAACTCGGGGTGCTAGCAGTGTGCAGAGGGCTTCTGCCTCCATGTTCACAAGGTATGATTGCAGTTTCCTCCCCTGCAGCTGTCTGTGTGGCTTCAGGATCAGGATAGCACTGGCCTCACAGAATGCGTCAGCAAGTGTTCTCCTGCCATCTGGAGACTTCTGGAAGGGTGTGGACAGGAGCAGTGCTCCTTCTCTTCTGCATTTGGTCAAGTTTACCCGTGAAGCCACCTGGTCGTTGGCTCGTATGGCTCGGGGTTTTGAACAGTTTAAATGTCACTTCTTGCAGGTCTACTCATTTTCTTCTCTTTGTTCTGGAAGGCAGGCTTTGTAGTTTGTTTCTAGGAATTTATCCATTTCACCTAGATTACCCAACCTGTTGGCATACGGGGATTCACCAGTCGTATTTTTTCATCTTCCTTATTTCTGTCAAGTTCAGGCATGTCCACTTTCACTGGTTTTAGGAATTTGAGTCTTCTCTCTTGTTCTGAGTCAATTTAGCTGAAGGTTTGTCAACTTTGCTGACCTTAAAGAAACTTCTGTTTTCCTTGATTTTCTCTAGTTTCTTATCCTGTCTTTTATCCTTATTCCTTTCTTCTACTGGCTCTGGGTTTGGCTCACTCTTCTTTTCCTAGTTCCTTAGGCACACCATCAGGGAACTGCTTTGATGCGGGCATTGTACACAACACCGGGCACCGGTTTCACTGCTTCCCGTACCCGGATAGGTTGTACCATCACCGCGTTCTTCTCCAGGTGTTTTCTACGTCCCTTTGTGACTTGTTTGATCCACTGGTTGTTTAAAAGTGTTAATTTCCACATACCTTTTAGTTCTCCTAGATGTTTTATACCCTAAAACGCAGTTATTTGACACTCAAGTATATGCCCACTATGTGAGCAAAACTGCACCAGAAGAGACAGACACCACGTTCGCTTTTGGCGATTAGTAGCCAAAACACTTAATGACTGAGAGGATAATCGGAAGCATGTTCATTAATGAGTTCCTACACAGCAAGGCAGATGAACAAAGCACACATGAACAAATCAAAGCCACCCCCTCCAAAAATCACAAGCTATCCATCTCCTTCAAGTTCACAGAGGCAAAAGTACATTATATAATTGGGCTGTGTGTGCTCTTCTCATTAAACTTTTAAGAAGTAATTCTGTAAAACTCACGTGAGCAGTGACGTGGGGGAGAAGGCCGAGGGTCCTGGCCAGGGAGAGAGGGGCTCCAGGTGTTGGCGTGGTGTTTCTGGCTGCAGCTGGTTGTCTCCTGGGCATTTGCTTCATGGTAATTCACCAAGAGGTATTTTTAAGAGAATCCAATGGGTTGTGTGCGTTACACTTCGCAGTATAAGTGATAAGTATGTATGGGCCTTGAGTCGGTAACATCAAACACTTCCTGAAAGCAAAGACAAACACTTTCCAGTCTACAGAGGGAGGAGAGCTCAGAGCGCATAAGGAAGTCCTCAGCCAGGAGGAAACTTCAGAACTGGACCACAGACTCAGAGGCTGGGCCTGACATAGAACGTGAAATTGCGATGTTTCTAACAAACACCTGTATATATAAAAGCCTAAGCGACTGATCAACTGGTGCTATGACGAGCACTGACCACCGGGGGCAGACGCTCAACACACAGGCATGGAAGCATGGGACACAGTAATGAATCTCAGAGGGAAGTGGGCGAGAGGAGGGAGGGCAGGAAGAGATTAATCAAAGGCCTGGTGCATAGATTCATGCACTGGTGGGGCCCCTCAGCCCGGCCTGTGGGGATCGAGCAGAATCCACGCACTGGGCCTCTGACATCTGAGAAGTCCGGATTGGGAGAGGGAGCCGGCCAGGCCAGGCCACCCCAGAAGTGCACACATATGTGCATCGGGCCTCTAGTTAGAAATAAAAGGTGCCCTGGCTGGCGGCTCAGTGATTAGAGCGCCAGCCCCAGGATGGAAGGGCTGCAGGTTGGATTGCTGGTCAGGGGCATGTACTTTGATTGTGGGTTCGTATCCCAGCTACCAGTTGGGGTGCACACAGAAGGCAACCAGTCTCTCTCATTCTCTCCCCTCCACCTCCTCCCTCCCTTTCATACTCGCTCAAAAGTCAATGGAAAAAAATGTCCTTGGGTAAGGATCCCATCTAATAAAGAGGAATATGCAAATGGACCGTCATGCTGTAACAAGATGGCTGCGCCCACAGCAGAGGCGGGGATCCCGAAACACAAGATGACTGCACTCACAGTGGTGGCCAAGTGCCTGTAATGAGCCTGAACGAGCCATCAGCAGGGACTTGAGGCTGTGCTCCCTGCCCGACAGGGCTTGAGGGGTCCTGAGGCCATGACCGCTGCTCAGCAGGCCTAATGGGGGACTTGAGACCATGCTCCCCACCTGCCGGGGCTTGATGGGGACCTCAAGGTGAACTCCCCGTCCCAGCCTGGGCCAGGGACCTCAGGCCGTGCACCTTGCCCCAGGCCAGGCAACCGAAGGCTGTGCCCCTCACTTGGTGGGGCTTGACAGGGGTGGGACCGGCCGGGTCTGAATCTAGCTCAGTGGAGTTGTGGCCAGCCAGGTCTGGGTCTCGCACAATTTCGAAGTGCATGAGGGTGGGCAGGGACTTTCCTCTGGTTCCCGTGGCGCGCCCCAGACTCTTGACAGGAAGATTTTCATATACATTTTGCTTAATTTCATTTCTGATACTTTTAGTATAGAGAAAAGGCAAATAACAATATTAAAATATTTCCTCTAATTAATCCCCTTTCAATGTGCACGATGTCATTAGTTAAAAGCATAAAGTAACATTAGTGATAAAAAGATGCTATAGAGCCCTAACAGGTTTGGCTCAGTGGATATCGAGCATAGGCCTTTGGATTGAAAGGTTCCAGGTTCGATTTGATGTACCTTGGTTGTGGGCACATCCCCAGTAGGGGACGTGCAGGAGGCAGCTGATCAATGTTTCTCTCTCATCAATGTTTCTACCTCTCTATTCCCCTCTCTCTTCCTCTCTGTAAAAAAGAAAAAAAAAAGGAAAAAGAAAAAAAAAAGATGCTATAGAGAGTAACTATATTTTATGAAACCTTTTATGTCAAAAATTTATAAAAAGATGAAATGTATGATTACTCAGAAACCTGTATGTTAACAGAACTTATTTAAAAAACTGCAAACAGTCCTCAAATATTTAAAAAAAATTCAAATCAGCACACCACACCTACAGAGAGGGCAAGCTGTGTGTCTGCATGCCCACTGGCCAAACTGCAGCGAACATGACCCCACTCCTGGGCCAAAGCGTCGGCTCACTAGGGTCCAGGGTTAGACTCTGGCTCGAGTCCCGGGGACTCAGGAGTGGCCTGGCGCCTGCTGGCATGGGGTGTGCAGCCAGATAAGCAACCTCCTCGCACACATGGACACGAAACACACTGCGCTCGAGGCAGACGCCTTGGGCAAAAGGAGAATTGATCCCAAAGAGCAAAGGAATGCACAAGCAGCTATCTGTTCAAATTCCCGGTTTTATTTTCATTTGTAACGCTGCAGAGGTCCCAAACAGACAGACCTGATGGTCAAGTTTAATGTAACAAAGGAAGATTTGGACTATGTACACTGAGGAGGAGGGCTTTCGTAACGACCTTTCCTATTTTGTAGTTTCTAAACAGCAAAAACTTAGCATTGCCCCCAATTTAATGCGGAAGTACAACTTTCATGATCATCACTGGTCCTTACACAGAACAGAGGGTGCGGGCCGCGTGGTCATCCCGGCTCCTGGAGGCCGGGCACGGTCAGGTCCCAGGAGATGCTCCCACGCAGCCCGGAAGAAACGCGATGGCAGCCACGACCAGCCAGAGGGCAGACACGGCACAGCCCATGTGGGAACCATGTCCTGACTCCTCCACTCCAAGGAGAACATTATTCCTTTCATCCAAACTAACTAACTAACTGGAAGTGGGCCAACACTAAAAAGGCAGAAGAAGAAGAAAGCTTTCCCAGAAGAGGGACCCCTTCGGCCCGTTAAAGTGAACTGTGCCAAGTCCCTGCTCCTTCAGGGAGTGAAGGCCAGTTATTGCTGCAAAGCCAGGGCCTCTCCCCCTGCAGACGCTCCACGCGCAGAGGCTGCTGTCTGGCTCAAGGCCTGTGAAGAGGGTGTGGAGGTGGGCAGGCTGGCACCCCCGTCACCCTTGGCCTGTGCGTTGGGAGCAGCACTGCCACCTGGAGACCAGAGGCTCCCACGCCCGCAGAGTGGGCAGGGGGCATCATCTGCCCTTGGTGAGGAGAGGCCCCCAACTCTGCCAACCAGAATCTATGGGCAGCCACCCTGCAGAGGCCACAGTCCAAACGGGCAGAGAAACAGCTTCTGAATAAATGGTGGGTGGTGGGTGGTGAGGAGGCCAAGGCAGGACCCAGCTGGTCAGGGCCAAGCTCTGAGAAAGGGCGGCTGCGGCGTGGGCAACAGCTGGACACGGGCTGATAAGGCCACAAATACTGCACCGCCTTCCGGTGTCCATACTTGAGGGGACCGTGGGCAGCAGGGACTGAGGACCAGTGGGCATAGGGGAAAGAGGGTGGATTTCATCAGAAAGGAGCGGATGCCGAGGACAGGCTTGCCCTGTGTACCGTGCATGGCGCGTGCCCAGGGCACTCCGGGCCTGGTCAGTTCCTGAGAACAGGGGGTGACAGGACAAGGCGGGGCCTGAGGGACACTCACGGTGCTGCATCTCCCGGGCTGCGAGGCGGCGGCGGATGGGCTTTATTGCACGTTTCATCCTCAGAGGCTGGGCGTGCCCTGCAGAAGCCCCTGCGTGTCACTGCTAAGGTCGGGAAGGAGCCCGGGGCTCGGTCCTTCGGGGCTGTGGGCTCGGTCACTGGGCGGGCAGAGGCCTGGGCTGAGGTAGCATGCCCGCAGGAGCTGGGTAGACTGGCCCGTGCCCTGACCAGGGCGGCTCCCCGACAACACTGGAGGAAGCTGCGCACACCTCCCCGGGGGGAAGGGTCTTGGCAAACGTGCAGGTCTCGGAGAGGCTGGAATCCGCGTCTTCACTCCAAGGTGCGCAGCTCCTCGCCTGCCCTGGGGCCAGGCCGCCGGGGAGCAGGCCACGCCCGGCCGGCAGGGCTTTGGCTCCCGCTGAGGCGTCAAGCTGGAGCGAACGAGAGGACCTCAGAGGCTGGAAACAAGGAATTTACGGATCGGGCCTTGGTTTAAAAGTCGTTTGTGAGTTCAGGAAATCGGAGGCAGAGAACCCACGAAGGCCGCGTGAGGAGCCCGTGGGACGTCGCTGTCCGTCCTTCTCCGAGGCAGCTCTCGGCGCGTCAGATGTAGATGGGGTGATAGCGTTTGTGGCTCATCTTCTTCCTGCAGGTCGGGCAAGTGTTGGCGTTCTTGAGGGAGTCTCGGAGGCACTGGCTGCAGAAGACGTGGCCACACTCTGTAGAAACAATGACACGCCCATTCTGCACAATCTAGAAAACAAAAAGGAACAGCCTTCGCGTGTGTCTGCCCCGAGCGGCAGTTCCCAGGGAGGCCCGCTGCCACCACGTGGCCGTGACGGGCGAGGGCGGGGCAGGCGCAGCGGGCAGGCCAGGGTCTGCAGAACTACGGCCGCCTGGCCGCCAGCTTCCCGGCATAAGTAGCCCAAGGGGACCCGGGCGCCAGGACCCACAGCCTGAAAGGGCAGGGCTGCTGTGTGGGCACAGGCGCGACAGTGCGCAGGCTCAGGGGCCGCAGGAACATGGGGCCTTCTGCCTGGGCCAGGACAGGGAGCACACAGGGCTGACTCAGCTGCACCGGGCAGCACGGGAACATCGGCCAGAGTTGAAGGCTGTAGGCCCACATGTTGGCACATTCTCCCCGCACACAGACGTATGACGAGCCATGTGCCAGTCCAGGCAGGACCGAAGAAAGACGACAAATCCCACCTAATGGGAGGTCCTCGCTCGTCTCTCACTGAGGTGTGGAAGCCGAGCAGGAGGTCACAGCCGCGTGCTTACCTCTGAGTATCCATCCATGCAGATCGGACAACTGACCGTGCCGGAGGGCCTAGAACACATGCCTCACGTCAGTGCCGAGCACACGCCGACATCCGACCCTCACGCCAGGGGACATCCTGTGCGCAGCCCTGCCCTCCCAGAGCCTCCTCTGGCCCTGCCTTAGCGAGCACCCAGCGACTCACAGGAGGGCCGGCCCCTCCCGGGGGTGAGTGGGGCCACAAGAAAAGGGGAGAGGAGTCACTGTGTCCTCCCCACTCCACCTCTGCCCCTTGAGCCCCTGCCTGGGGCAGAGCCTGCACCTAGCACCGGCCTGCTGGTTCCTGGCAAGCCCTGGTCACGGGGACAGCTGGACCCTGGTCTAACAGTGCCGCCTGCAGGCAGCCGCCAGGCAGACGCTTCACCAGCTCTCCCGGGCCACAGAGTCAGAGCGCTGGCTGAAGGCCCAGTGTCTCCAACCACCCCCCGCACACCAGGAAACGGAGGGGGCGAGGACCCCGCTCCAGGGCCAAGGAGGCCCCAGGCCCAGAGGCTTCCTGGTGCGAGAGCCTGTCCCCAGGATGGCAGCCGCCGCCAGCGGGGGGCAGTAGATACCTGAGCCCCGGCGACGTCTCTTCCCTGGTGTTCCTGGGAGTGTGTGTGGTCACATACACGTCCCTGTCTCTGCTCAGCTCCTCGTCATCGCTGCTCACCACACAGCTGTCAGCGTGGTCCTGGCGCTGCCTCCTAGCGTTCCTCCTCGGCCGCCTCCTTTCTAAGACGGGGCCCCACACTCAGGATAGGGGCCTCCCCGCCCACCGCCCACCTTCCGGCCAGGGAAAGGCCAGTCTCAGACCCCAGTGACTCCGATGCCACACCCAGGAGGTCCTGCCCAGCCCGAGGAGGCCACCCTCCTTCTTGCCAGGAGAAGTTCATCCCTGCTATGATGGCACGTGCCAAGCTGTGGGCCTGGCCCAGTCGAACAGCCAATCCAAACGCAGCATCACTGTGGGTGCCCTCCCGCTGGCCTTGTCAGCTGTCCATCCAACCCAACGAAAAAGGAAACCACTCACCATCAACGATCTTTCAGAAAGGAGAGAAAAGAGAAAGATACAATCAGTGTGACATAAACATTCTGCATCGTCTGACTGAATAAATGATAACTTCGAAGCCTTTATTTCAAATGCATAATCCGCAGGAGACCATCAACCCCGTCCTGAGTCTACCTCCCTGCAGCTGCTGCAGAAAATCTGGGGGAGCTACCGGCCATGTGACCCAGAACGTTCCTTGACCCTCTGAGAGCTGTTGTGAGGACTAAGGGAGACCAGGCCTCGGCCGCAGGCACCAGGGACACGGAGCCCTGACTAGTTCCACACGCTCGCCAACGACAAGACTGACTGCACGGGGCCTACTGCCCAGGCAGACAGGGGATGCAGCGCCGAACACTGTTAGCGTTAACGACCAAACGACAGCAAGCAGGCGAGGGGACGAATGCCGCGCACACACCAAGGACCCACTGGACCAGTGATGGGCCCGAGACCTGGATGAGCCCCTGCCTGACACCCAGACCCGTTCTGCTGCGATGTTTCCCACCAGCTCCCACCCTCCGAGGGAGCAGCCGTGTGCCTGCGGGACAGGCAGCAGACCCCCCCCAGCGTCCGGGCTCAGCCCTGGTGCCCTCTCCTCCCGGCCTGGCTGGCAGCACCCACGCAGGGCTCCAGGCTGAGAAGCTGCAGTTACTTCTGCAGACCTGCCCCTCCAACCTTTCCACAGGAACCGCCTGCTCCCACAAACTAACCCTTTTCTGCTTCGGGACAACGGAGCAGACTGGGGGTCCTAGCCTAACCGCTGACCAGCACAGCCATCCATCCTAGGAAGCAGCAGCGTGAAACCCACATGTGGGGCTACTGAACCCCTTTCCCCCCGGAGGCTGGGAACAGGTCTGAGAGCGAGCCCTCACCGTCAGGGCCGCGTTTACTGGGACACAGGATGGTGGGCAGAGGTACTGTCCCCAAGAGTCTAGCGGAGGCCACAGGAGGCGTGCTGTGCCCACAGGGACTGCCGTCAGGGGCGAGTGCCGGGGGAACTGGTTCCCACAGACCTGGCACACAGCAGGGTCTCACACTTGGCTCCCAGAGCCTCCCTCTCTGGGTGACTGACTGTCCCCGTCTACAACAGGAAAGCAGCTCAGAGAGGGGGCCTGGTCTCGGGTGCCACGCCCTTCCTGCGCCACTGCCACCTCCTAGTACCTCCACCCACGCTGAACCACATCCTTCCGGAAGCCCTGAGGTGTGACTGCGGTCCGGGCGCCCCTCCTCCGGGAGCACGTGCTTACAGGGCGGGAGACAGGCCGGGAAGAGCGCGGCTTCAGAATGAGGGCTGGAGGAGCAAAGCGCCGGGTGGGGGACGGCACAGCTCCGAGCCTGCCCTCTGCTGAGGCCTTCTCGGAACAAGCACCACTTGCCCTGGCCGGGAACTCAAGTGCTGAGAGCGTCAAGGTTGTGGGTCCAATCCTTGCTCAGGGTACGTATAAGAATCAGTCACTGAATTGATAAATAACTAAAACAAATGGATGCTTCTCTCTATAAAATCAATCAATAAAAAACACACAAATAGTCCTAGCTGATGTGGGTCAGTGGTTAGAGTATCGGCTTGTGGACTGATGGGTCCTGGGTTTGATCTTGGTCAAGGGCACATGGCTGGGTTGAGTTCAATCCCCAGTAGGGGCTATACAGGAGGCAGCAAATCAATGATCTCTCATAGATGTTTCTCTCTCCTTTCCTCTCTGAAATTAATAATAATAATAAAAATACAAACAAATAAAGTAGCTATCTTATTTAAAAAACAAGACAAATACCAAACTTAAACAACAGCACTCACAGGTACTGTCCAGACCAGCAGCCTAGCCTCTGTCCAGACCAGCCAGTCCGAGCGTCCAGGATGGGGAACTGGGTGCCACTTGCTTCCCCCCTGGGCACACCTACCAGCATCACCTGAGCTTCTGAAGCAGATGAGCCTCAACACCTGAGTGCCCACACCTGTCTCAGGCTCCTGGTGACAGGACAAACCCCTCTCTCTGGAGACCAATGTCCAGCATCCCAGGGGCCTCCTTGGGCTGAAGCCGTATCCTGGGGTGAACAATAGGGCAGTGCAACGTGGTGTCCTCTGCACTAGCTGACTCCGAAATTACTCCCCACCCAGAACTCAGAGCCACCTGCTTTAGACAACCTAGTTCCACTGAAAACACGGCCACACCCACAATCACCAGGCCCAGCAAAGGTGCTCCTTTGACCCAGCAGCTGCACCCTCCGCTCCCCCCGCCACCCCTGCAGTGACAGACACGGCGCAGTGACAGATTCTGTTCCTGTGGCAGCGCCAGGAGAACGGCGAAGAGCAGCCAGGCGATCCGCGCCTGCGTACGATGGCATACGACGTGTCCATGAAGCCTGGCTGCTTGGCATGCTTCCGTCTTCACTAGGACTACCAGGTCCACTCACTCTCACTGTGTCCCTCTGCTCCCAGACAGAGGGACAGGGCTGCCCCGCCTGCAGGAGCCTCAGGGAAGCAGACCCCTCATCAATGAAAAGCCAGGTGGGCACAGGCAGCGCGACCATCCGTGCTCAGGAAAGAGAGTCTCACATGGAGATTCCGGGAAAACAAACAGACTTTACTGAACCAGTCTCTTTTCACCTGGACCACTCTGGCCAGAGCAGACCTGGCCCACTGCATGCTGGGGGAGCCAGGAGGAAAGAGGAGGGAAGCACATGGGAGGGGTTTCATTAAACGCAGGCTAGTTGATCAATCTTCCCACTGAAAACAACGAACAAGATAGGACACATTTTAAAGTGGTAGCAAGAAAAAGGTATTGGGTCCAAAGTAAAGGGAATGTAATAATCTAGATGAGAAACAAAAACAAAGCAAGCCGAGACCGGTTTGGCTCAGTGGATAGAGCGTTGGCCTGCGGACTGAAGGGACCCACGTTTGATTCCGGTCGGGGGCATGTATCCTGGTGGCGGGCACATCCCCAGTGGGGGGCGTGCAGGAGGCGGCTGATCGATGTCTCTCTCTCATCGATGTTTCTAACTCTCTATCCCTCTCCCTTCCTCTCTGTAAAAAAATCAATAAAATATATTTAAAACACACACACACACACACAAAACAACAAAGCAAAACCCCACGACAGCTCAGCAGGTTCTCGAGACCCTGACCCGTCCTCTGGGAAGCCTCGCAGCAGAGCCAGGACGGGCGGGAGCGTGGCAGCCAGTGCAGCGCCCACACAGGCAGGCGGCGGCGGCATCTTAGCCAGTGGCCCAGGCCCACAGGCAGACGTCTCTGCGGACTAGTCACGTAAAGAATGAGGAATAAAAACAAACGAGAGAATCCCCAAAGGTCTGGAAGTCAAAAATACAAATTTGAAAAATACACTGAACTGAATGTAAGATACCAATTACAAAATCTGTAGGAGACAGCTAAAGAAAATATAATCTTAAATGCATTGACTGGAAAAGACACAATCAAAATTATTAGGTTAGAAAAAGAGCAAAATAAACTCCAACAAACAAACAAAAATCAATGAATAAAAACAAACTTACAAGAGAAAGGGTCCATAAAGCTAAAAGTTGGTTCTCTGAAAGATCTAATTAAGCTCTGGTGATACTAATCTAAAAAGACAGAAAACACAAACAGCTAGTATCAGAAATGAAAAAGACATCACTACAGATCCCACAGAACGTAAGACATTATGAACAAAATGTATGCAAATAAAACTGAACATTTTAGCCGAGACCGGCTTGGCTCAGTGGATAGAGCATCAGCCTGCAGACTGAAAGGTCCCAGGTTCGATTCCGGTTGGGGGCATGTACCTTGCTTGCGGGCACATCTCCACTGTGGGGCGTGCAGGAGGCGGCTGATCGATGTCTCTCTCTCATCGATGTTTCTGACTTTCTACCTCTCTCCCTTCCTCTCTGTAAAAAATCAATAAAATGTATTTTAAAAAAACCTGAATATTTTAGATAAAATTGACAAATTCCTAAAAACTAAAATCACTCAAACTCATTATAACTTGGGGTTAGGTGCCATCACTGCAGAGTTCTGGCAGAGTCAGGAAAGAAAGAATTCCAACTGGGCAAAGTCTTCTGGAGAACAGACCAAAAGCGGGCGGAGGGTAACTCACTCGGTAAAGTTACCAACACTGATACAAGAAAAATTACAAACCAATCTTACTCTTAAAAATAGTTGCAGATAACAGTATAAAATATTAGCAAACTGAATCTACCAATATTAAAAAATATAATTTCCGACCACAATGTTGAATGGGTTTAAGACTAGAAACTAGTGTTACTTCTCCACTTGGGATACATGGATGGGAGAGAAAGTATCATCAGACGGAGCTGCTAAAAGTAAAATGCAGCACCGCATCCCCAGATGAAACCTGCAGCCACAGGAAACCGAAGCATGTCTCGGGCCTGTTGGTGGGTGTACACACACACACAACACAGAGGGTCTTATCAAGAGTGCGACTTTGAAAGGGTTCTTTCCGATCTGGAAGGAGAAAGGACACCATCTTCATTCAGATACAAAATAAAACATAACGATAAAACCTATTTTTGCCCAGGCCAGTGTGGCTCAAAAGGTTGCCGGTTTGATTCCAGTCAGGAAACATAGGAAGCCAACCAACTGATGTTCTCTCTCCGCCCCCGCTAAAATCAGTAAGCATATCATTGGATGAGGATTAAAAACAAAAAAATTAAACAAAAAAATGCCACACCATCTCCTTTTCTTTTTTAAAATATGGTTGTACTGATTTCAGAGAGAAGGAGAGAGAAACGTCAGTGTTGAGAGGGAATCACTGATCTGCCTCGAGCATTCCTCCCCCGGGGCTCGAGCCCACAACCGGGAGACACAACCTGGTTCACGGGTCAACACTCAACCGCCGATGGAATCACACCAGTTGGACCCCACACCACTTCCTTGTTTTTAATTTATTTTTATTGTTTTCAGAGAGGGAGAGGGGGAGATAGAAACATCAATGACTAGAGAGAATCATTGAGGGGCTGCCTCCCGCAATCCCCTACTGAGGATTGAGCCCCAAGCCTGGGCATGTGCCCTTGACCGGAATTGAACTTGGGACCCTTCAGTCCACAGGCTGATGCTCTATCCACTCAGCCAAACCGGCTAGGGCCCCACACCATTTTCAACAGCAACTTAAAATGCTATGTGCATAGGAACAAGCGACTTCCCTGAAACAAACCTAACCAGACTTGCAGAAACACCTCAGGGAACATTATAAAACTTTATTAAGAGGCATTAAAGAGCCCATCTTGAACACACAAAGGCAATGCATGTGGATTATGGACCTAAATGTGAAAAGTAAAGCTTTTAGAACAGAGGAACATATTTTTATAGTAAGATTTTCTCCAACAAACTGATAAATTCAACTGTGTTAAAATTAAAAACCTGTGTAAAAGCCAAAAAGAGGAAAGGCAAGTCTCTGAGTAGAAGGTACAAACTATAACAAAGTGGAGGCCTGGTGCACGAAACTCGTGCTGCGCCCTCACAGTCCGGGAGCCCCAGGGGCGTGCCACGGAGGCAGGAGAGGCTCTGCTCCTGCTGCTGTGCTCGCCAGCCTGAGAGCCTGGTTCTGGCTGATCAGCGCCCCGCAGTGGGAGTCACTGACCACTGGGGGCAGCTCCTGCGTTGAGCGTTTACCCCCTGGTGGTCAGTGCATGTCATAGCAACCTGTTGTTCCACAGTGCTGTCAATTTGCATATTAGCCTTCATTATATAGGATGGTAGGCTTCCTGTAACCAAAGGTGTCCTGGAGAGAAGCCGCCCAGGACGACACTGACCAGACCCCCATGCCTTCTGACCATGACAGCTCTCCTCCCTCAAGGGCCGCCGAGTCCAGACCTGTTGCCACAGGAACGGGGCACCAGCAGCCTCCCAGGCTCCCCTATCCCCAGAGTCACACACAACGGAGGAACCAGGTGGCAACTCCAGGTTCCCCATCCTCCAACTCCAAGGCAGCTTCTCTGGGAACCGAGCAAGCATTCCTGCTCTCCAGCCAGGAGGTCACACACTGGTATTCGTGGGCATCACCCCAGGTGCCAGGCACTCAAGGACAGCATCTCTCAGTCCTCACAACACCCTGCTGCTCCAGACGACACGTCCCCACCCTATGAACAGAGTGAACGAGGCTCAGCCACTCACTCGGGGTCACACAGCTGGTCAGTGTGGAGTAGGGAACTAAGGATAGAGGGCCCCTCGGGGTTTGTCCCCAGGGCTTTGTGCCACTGAGGGGAGGTCAGGGCACACAGGTTTCCCTCCACAAGCAACACAGCCCCAGGCAACTTCCCCGAGACACCGATGTCGGGACATCCCTGCACTTCTTCACATAAACCTACCCTGTGGCCATGGCCCTCAGACCCCGGCTGCCAGGGGCCGACAGTGGGCGAGGCTTACCACCACAGAGTCGTTGTGCGTCAGGTCCACGACCACGGGCTCCAAAGACTCACAGGTGAGGTCCACTATTTCATCTCCGGCTTCAAAACAAAGCATGCGAACGAGCGTCAGGAGGGAAGGAAAAGCAGACACTCTCACTTGTTAACGACAACAGCTCCGGCTCCTGGCAACCCCGCAGTACAGAATGCAAAGAGCGGGAGGACCACCCTCTGCAGGGGGACTGCCAAGGAGCGGCCTTCTAGAACTTGGCTGAGGGGCAGCAGAGGACTTTTACAAGCACCCCACCGGGATGGGGGTGTCTGCGCTCACGCGCCCCGTCCCAGTGTCCTCACAATGCCATTGCCCACTACTCAAGTCATACTCAAACACCCTCAGTGGTTATCATTACTGTCAATCCTCACCTGAAGGTAATTTTTCCATTGCTTTTTAGGAAATGGAAGGGAGGGGAAGAGAGGGGGGGAGGGAGGAATGGGGGGAAACACTGATGTGAGAGAGACATCAATCAGTTGCACACCGCACTCGCCCCGACCAGGGTCTAGGAATGGAACTGCAACCCAGGGATGTGCCCTCGACCCTGCTACCCTTCAGTGCTGGAGCTGACACTCTAACCACTGAACTAACCGACCAGGACCATCAGTGATGTTTTAAAGGGCCCTGGAATCCTAACACCCAAATAGGTCAGGTCTGGCCTGCAGCTTGCCTGAACCCCAGGGCCCACTGCAGTGTCCACACGAACACAGGACAACGTGGGAAAGAGCAAGAACCCAGCGTCTCCTGGCACGTATGTCTGCATGAAGGGCAGGGGACACACACCCCAGTCCCATATGCTGGAAGACATACCCGTTTTCCTGTTTGTTCAAATTTGGGGGAAGTGGCTTGGAACATATTTAGCATGTTCAAATTGTTTTATTTTCTTGCATTTGAAGTTTCAGAGGCATAAAAATCACTTTATATCAGAGATGTCCAATGTAATTTATACAAATGACCTGGTTCTTTTCAAAATAGTCCACATACCAACAAACCGTAACTCACAGAACCATTCCTTCTCCTGCCGGTGGACCCAACTTTGGACTCACAAATAAAATGGATCCTCTCAAGGCAGCTAGTGCTCAGCCTTGTACAGAGGTGCGACCGCCTGCTCCCAGCCACCCGGGAGACCCGAGGAGCAGCGCCTGCACCCGTCTCCCCTAACGAAGGGCAAGGTGCAGACCCAGGGTGCCCAATTTTGGGCAGTGGGCTGGGTGGACCAGGGCCTTAAGCTCTTTGGGATTCGTGGTTCTGAGTGACCTACTGTTCTGAAGGGCCCACGAAATGTATGTCAGACCAGCTGCTTCTCTTTAGTCAGTTGTCAGGTGTCTATAATAATAAAAATGTAATATGCTAATTAGACCAGACGTCCTGCTGGGTGAAGCTGGGGCTGGGAGGGCCGAGGCAGAGGCGGCCGCTGTGCATGTTGTGCACCGGGCCTCCAGCCAGTTATACCAACAGCCTTAGCAGGGCAGAGCGCAGGGACACGGGCTGCCACCTGCACTTCCCGGGCAGGCAGCCTGGCCACAGGCCTGCCTTCTTGGACAACTTTGTGTCTTCACGGAAAAGAGGAGAGGAAAGCGAGGTCTTCCCAAGGCCACACACACGGAGGCACACTTAAATAGCGAAGGTGCGCCACTCCCCGAAGGCTGACTGGCAGCCCAGCTGAGCGAGCAGCCGTTGGAGGCCCGTGGAGGTCCCAGGGCACCCAAGGGGCGGCTCGCTCCCCTCAGCGGCAGGTTGTAAGGCAGGCGAGTCTGAGGCTGCGGTCGGAGAGCGACACCGGGCTCAGCGCCCCTGTACAGCCTGGTCACTTGTTGACGCATTTCAGCCAATGACTATGTGTGAGCAGTGTGCCGTCCCCCTTCAGAGGACGAAAGGCAGGCCCGTGGCTGGCAGGCGGCAGTGCCGGGCACGACCGCTCCCACCCCCGCGTGCCGCACCGGCCACCACGGCCGCTCCCGGAGCTTACCGCTTTCCACCAGCTCTATGGGCTCTGCTTCCAAGGCCATGCCCGGGGCCGAGGCTGCTTCCCGAGCTCGCTTCTGGGCTTGTCTCGAGTTAACGGCCCCTCCTCGGCGCTTCCTCTAAAGGTGTGGGAGGGGCGGGGAGAGATAGTCACAGGAGCTCCTGATTAATGGCATTTCAGCAGGACAAATCAAAAAAGTCAACAAAAAGGAAGGAAGAGTAGAAGGCAGGGAGCCGATCTGAGGTTGGGGTCCTTTCAAAACATGAGATTCTAGACACTGAATGTTTATATAGAAATCACTCAGTACAGAGAACAAATACAAATTCTTTAAATAAAGCTCACTCCATCAAACCATACTCTGTCAAAATCACATGACAGCTCTGGCTGGTTTGGCTCAGTGGATAGAGTGCTGGTCTGTGGACTGAAAGGGTCCCGGGTTCGATTCCAGTCAAGGGCACATGCCTGGGTTGTGGACTCGATCCCTAGTAGGGGACATGCAGGAGAGAGCCAATTCATGATCCTCTCTCATCTCTGATGTTTCTATCTCTCCCTACCTCTCCCCTCCTCTCTGAAATCAATAAAAATATGTAAAATTAAATTAAAAACATAAAGTAAAATAAAAAGCACATGACACATAACTCAGCCAAATCCTCTGGTCCAGGTGGATTGATTGGGCCAGGAACCCTTTGTGTGTGTGTGTGTTTTTTTCTTCTTCATAATTTCAGATAGCGTGAGGGAGAGAAACATCAATTGGTTGCCTCCTAGCCAGGCCTCTGCTGGGATTGAACCTACAATCTGGGTAATGTGCTCTGACCAGGAATCAAACCCATCACTGCTTGGTATACAGCAAGCATGTCAAACTCAAAGGCTAGCACCGGCCAAATAAACAAGGTGTACGTTTCTGAGGGCCACAGAAAAACGAAAGCTCCCATTTTCACAGAAACGAAGGTTTATTTTGATAGACATCTGAATGCAAAGGGCTGAAATAAATGAGTCATCGTTAACATAAACAGAACATTTTAGTAAAAACTAATGTTTTTTCTTGAATATTAACTTACCAGACACTGAATAACTGCACAAATTAATAAGCATCACGCAAATAAACCTATTTTTCTTGTTCTCCGAAAATGCAGTATTTCCTGTTGTGCACATCAAACAAGCCAGTGCAAGACTAATGCCAGGGCAATCGGCTGCTAAAATATTCGTTGCTAGTATTGGTGGAGAGAAATGGTGCACTGTCATGTAAGGGAAATGAATGCAACACGATTATAGTAATCAGTCATCAGCGAACTTTGTAGTTCGTTATTTATAACTAATGGCCTGTTGCACAAAATTCATGCACATTAAAAGGGGATTAACTAGAGAAAATATTTCGAAATTGCTATTTGCCCTTTCTCAATAATAAAAGTGTCAGAGATGAAAGACAATCAGTAAAATGTATATGAAAATCTTCTGTCAGAGTCTGGGGCACGCCCATCTGCGGTGCCTCAAAATCACGCAAGACCCAGACCCAGCCGGCTCTACCCTTGTCAAGTGCCGCTGGGCAGGAGGGGAGGGAGGGGCGCAGCCTCAGGGCCCCTGGACCGGTGCTGGGGGTGCGGCCTGAGAACCCCAGGGCAGGGGTATGGTCTAAGGTCCTGTCAAGCTCTGCCAGGCAGGAGGCGCAGCCTCAAGTCTCCCATCAAGCCCTGTCGGGCAGGGGACACAGCCTCAGGACCTCTGGCACCAGGGTGAGGGGTGCAGCCTGGGGTCTCCTGGCACCAGGGCAGGGGTGCACCTTGAGATCCCATCAAGCCCTGCCCAGCTGGAGGTGCGGTTTGGCCTGAGGTCCCCTGTCAAGCCTCACTGAATAGGGGACTCAGCTGATTGCTTGTTAGGGCTCGTTACAGGAACCTGGCCACTGCTGTGGGCACTACCATCTTTGTGATGATGTGATGGTCAATTTGCATATTCCCTTTATCAGATAGGGTTATATATAACAGGGTATTGTAAAAATTAAGTTACAAAACTTTTATTGAAATGTTTCTTACATACTGTTACATTGGCTGGGCCGCATGCAGCCTGCAGGCCTGGAGTCTGACATGCTTGGTGCTCAGGACGATGCTCACACTTCACACCTCAGTTGAGGCCCAGAGCCAGGAAGCCCTTCTTTGGCCCAGAGACCTTCAGTTTCCCCGGTTCTACCACTGTGGAAAGCAGGGCTTCCTTTCGGAAATCTGGCCTCTGACCATCAGGTGTGGGGTTCCCTCCCATGGACCCCCCTCCCCCATTCAAAGAAAGGGAGCTTTCTAAGCCTGTTTCCGGGCTGCCTGGCCTGCCTTCCACACCGAGTGCCCTGGTGGCCTGAAAGGCACGCGGACCATGACCCCCTGAAGCCTTCCTCGAATGTGACAGGACCTCACGCCGGGCCTGTCGCCTTGCCATTCCCGCACAGTCCGCCTGGTGCGCACCCAACAGCCACACCGTGTGCTTCCCAGCGACGGGCTTGGCGGCTCCTTCCCAACGGGGCCTGACCTCCCTCGCCAGCAGCAGCCTGGCAGAGCGGCCACCGGACTTGGCCACGCGATGAAAGGCCGTTACCGCCCCAGCTGCTCCATGCTGCTCTGGCTCTGCAGTTCACTGCGGGTCGACCCACACAGGCCCCGAGCACCAGCCCAGCCTCAGCAGGCAACAGAGAAGCCTGATGCTGTGTCTAGACGACCACTCTGCCACCTGGCCACTCGAGGAGGGGGCTTAACAACTTCCCACGGATCGAGGGCGGGGGATCCTGGGGCCGCAGGAAGCGGCAGCAGCTCAAGTCTCTGTGAGGAGTGGCCTGTAGAGGGGCACCCAGGCTCTGCGGCTGCTGCCCACTCATGGCTTCCCCGGCAGCCTCCAGGTGCCCGAGGACTCCTGCGCCTTTCCCCACTCTCCTGAAGGCCTCGCATCCTCCTGTCTCTGAAAAGGACCAGATCTTCCTGAGTAGACACGGCTGAGACCCTCATGCCCACCGCAGCCCGTGTGGTCTCCGATCCCCACTGAGCGAGTGAAGAGGCAGCCACAGCTCGGGCCAAAGTCCAGGTGCTGGACCTGACCACCCCATCGTGGGCACTGTAGCAACGTGTCCCCAACAATCCCCTTTCCGGCTGCCCCCTCAGCCCCTCCATGCCTTTAACCCGGCCTTGTCCCCAGCCTGGACTACCTGTCCCTCCCCGCCTTCACCCGATACCATTCTTACAGCTTTCAGAGACCTGCTCAATCGTCACCTCCATCACAGGGACATGCCCCCGGTGCCCAGCTTGACTGTCTGGGGACCTCCTGCAAGTGCACTCCCCCGGGGCAGGGAGGTCGTGCTCTTCGGTCAAGGTCCATGAGAGAAACTGTAGAACGTAAGCGAGGACACTGCATCCTCGCCCTCTCTGTCCTCCTGCCCCTCATCACAGCTCCCTGCTTCCTGCAGCAGAGCCCAGAGTCCACAGCTCTCAGTAAACATGACCACCCAGTCCTCTCCCATTCGGAGGACATTGAACTGTCTGCACGTAACTCTCCCACACGCTGCACTGCTGCCTGCCGATCCCCACGATCCCCACGAGCAGAGCGTGGGCTTCGGGGAGGACCCCTCAGGACCGTGCTTCCTGCGTGGTCAGGAGGATGCACGGGGAGGGTGGGGCAGTGAATGGAAATGGAAACGTTTCTATTATTGTTCACCAGGAGCCACTTCTGCAACCTCCCCTGCCCCACCTCCCACCCCCACTGCCAGCACCTCTGACCCTGCAAGGAGAGCGAGGCAGTTTCACTTCTGGTCCAGCTGACGGAGTGCAGATCACGGGGCCAACCATGTCAGCAGGAGTGAACGGGGGAGGACCACCTTCCGGCAGCCTTCCCTGGAGTCAAGGGGCTCCTGGCGACACCAACACAGAGCTGCTTCTGCACCTGAGGACAGCTCACAGCAGTGACGACAACGCACCCCTTTGGCCACCGAGGTAGAGGGCTCCAAGGGTTCTCACCACAACGGCACAGACTGCACCCACAGCTGCACAGGGAAGGCCCCGAAGGGAAGGTGGAAACTGGGCTGTGGAGGGTTACATAAGCCGGAGCTGCCATTCCAGGACGGACAGCTCCCTGCAGGCACAGAATTCCCACCCTCAGCTCCCTTCAGAAGGCCACGCAGTCCTGGCCGATTAGACAGCACGGCGCTCTCCCTCCCGAAGGTCTGACCCTGGCTCCTCAGAAGCACCGCACCGTGCGATGCAGAGCAAGGCAGCTGCTTGGCCTGGAAAATAAAGGGAAGTCCCAAGCCGGGAGAACTCACCGTGCTCATGGTGCTTCCTGGCTGCAGCCGCAGAGACGGAAGTGACCGAGCGAGGCCTGCAGGGACGTCAAGCGTGCTCAGCCCCTCCTGCCTGCCGCTCACTCATCCTCTGGCTGGCTCGGCAGTCGAGGCCACACAGATCTCTTCCAAGTCCTGAAAAGCAAAGCACCCAGATGACAAACCCGCCACCTGCACTGTCAGCCACACTGGGCTCCCCCGGCCACCGGTCCTTCTGTCGGCGGGGCCTTGGCTGGACCTGCCACGCGTCCTGACGCCCACATTCCTCTTGGGAACGAGCTCTCCTGCGGCTGCAGGACCACTGGCCCCGGAGCCTGCAATCCTGCCTCCGTCCCGGCCGCTGAAAACCCCGTGAGAGCTGCTGGGGAAGAGCAGATCCAACCGCCTCACGGGCCTCACCGAGCCGCAGCCAAGCCCAATGCCCTGGCTCTTTCCTCATGTCCCGCCGTCCTCTGGAGGAGACGCGACCACCCACCTCTACTCGCCCTGTGGCCAAGGAGAGCGAGGGACCAAGAGTGTGAAGAGTAGCCCAGGAGGAGGTCAGGAAGGGCAGAGAAAGAAGGGGCGAGGTTGCCGAGAGGGAGGGGCCCTGGGTTTCATGGGAGCTGGCAGCTAACCACAGCCAAGTCAGCATCAGGGAGGCAGTGGATAAGGAGCCAACGAGAAGCCAACCCATGGCGCCTGGAGTGAACGAAAGCATGGAGAAAAAACTCTCTGGTCACTCATCCTAGGCGACAGTGGGCGGGACCAAGGCAGGGGCTCTCAACCTGGAGCCGGCACAGGCTCACCGGAGGCCTGGTCACCCCGGGCTGTGGTCAGCAGGTCTCGGACGAGCTCGCAACGTGCATTTCTAACCAGTTCCTAACAGTGCTGACGGCGCCGCTCCAGTGGCCACCTCTCAATGGACCTCTCGCCACAGCGCCCTCACCCCGGCCAACCCCTCTCTAAAGCACACACCGACGCAACGGTCTTCCCCCGGTCCGTCCAGTCCTCACTCCGAAGCATGGCCTGTGGGGAAGGGCTGGCCTCGCAGCCAGGTGCCTCCATGCCCACCCTGTGACCTTGGGCGAGGCACTGAACTTCTGTGCCCCGTTACCCCACCCACAAAGTAGGACAGCTCCCTCCAGCCACAGGGCCAGTGCAGAGAGCATGGGCAGCGGGGTGCACGCTTTAAGGCTGTGAGCTGATACCGCCACTGCCTTTCCCAGTAACCCACACTGCACAGCTCACCCCTTTTTCACGAGCCCTAAGTGCTGTGTAACGCTGAGGGGGCTACAGGTCCCCCACCTGGTTCCCTTACCAGTATGGCTCCTGCCCTGAGAATGCAGCAACCAGCTCCGGGCTCTAACGTGGCACACGCTACGCACGAGACGCAGGCCACGGAGAGGCTGAGGCCTGTCCCTGTACAGCTGCCCTCTCTCTAGCGCCCAGTGGCCTGCGCCCTGCATGCCTGTCTACCCCACGGGGTTTGGAGGGACAGCTCTTCACTGGGTCACTCTCTGTAGAGTGGCTAGCAGGCCTCAGGTGGAGCCACACCCTGGGCCACGTGTGCCCCCCTGAGAATGGCACAAGTTCTTCCCAAAGCAGCACCTCACCTGGTGAGCCCCCACCTTAGACTGGGGTTCAGGACAGAGGCTCAGCGGTTTGCCTGGTCTGCACGGACGGGGAGGTGCCCCACCAGCTCCAAAGACTCACAAGACCAGCCCCAGATCTGCCCAAATTCCCCAAGTCTAACACATTCATGCTCCTGACCAAGAAGAGTCTTGCATCTGGAGGTGCACCCACAACGTAGCTTTCTCTGGGGAAAAGCCATCTACACCAGTGGTGAGTGACTTGAGAAGGGGCTTTATTTGAGGCTTGTGATGTGGCTGTTACAGTGCATCTCGTGCTGTGCCAGAGGTGCCCACTGGTGGCTTGCACACCCTTCTTGCCCTCTGAACCCAGCCTCCTGCATCCCAGCAAGAGACTGCTTTCCAGGAGTGTCCTCTCTACACCCTCTCGCCCTTCCACATCCTCCCATGCCCAAGGCCCCCAGGCCAGGCATCCACCATTCCACCGCACATCCCACAGGTTTTCTTTGGGAACAGCAAGGGCAGTGGCCGGAGGGCATGGGAAGCTGGACAGCTAGCCTTCGGAAAACGGACCAAGCGGCCAGATCACACCAGGCGTAGTGGGAACGGGGCATTCCCAATAGACCGGGTGGGTGGGGAGAGGCGAGGGATCGTGGAAAAGTAGCCTTCACCAACTACAAAGGCTCTTGGGTCCTGCAGGTGAGAGACCATTGGAACATAATGGAACCCCATGCAAGGCACCGCACTCTGCAAACACGTCTCACGTAATCCCCACCACCCGCGGAGGAGGCGGCTCTATGAGGTCACCATTTCACACGCAACGAAGCTGAGGAGGATCAGGGAAAGGAACCTGCCCAAAGCCCGCAGCCAGGACACATTCGAACCCGACTTAAAACCGAGCAGCCCGACATCAGAACCCACTCTAAACGGAGACGACGACAGAATCAGCGGTATCCGCTAACCTGACCCAGCTGCTGGGGGCAGGCAGGTCCCAAGCCACTGAACGGCCCAGGAGAGAAGCAGGTGCAGGCAGAGAGCACAGCATGTGTGCAATCGGGGTCAGGTAGAGAGAAAAGAGAAAAGAGAATAGAGAACAGGAAGTCAGAAACAACACCAGAAGACCCTGGGATCCCGGCAGGAGGAAGCCGAGGGTTGAACAAGGGCTGGAATAAAGCCAGAGCGGCCCCAGGAAGCGGGCCACTGTGCCATATGCAGGTAGAGTCCAAGCCAGGCTGCAGGAGGAAGGGACTCAAAGACCAGGCCCCAAATGAAGGGGTTACTTACTCCAGAAGCAAAGCAGGTCGGTGGGCACCCAGCGCAGTTGCCCAGACAAGCACTGCCCTGTGAGTGGGTCAGAGAACCCAGGACAGGCGGTAACAGGGGCTCACTTCCTAACCCACACGTCAAGGGAGACAATCAAGGGCTTTAGACAGAGGCCACATTCAGAGACCCTGTCCCCTGTGCTCTGAGGACGATGGAGGACGAACAAGGAGACCGTAGACCAGTAAGGAGACTTAGAGCAGCCCAGGCAGGACACAACGTGGGCTGAGAGGTGATGGCAGCGAGTGGAAGGAACAGAGGCAACTGATTGGATGGTGGGGGAATGAGGTCCATGTTTCCTGTTCTTACCGATTTTCTTTAAAAAAAAGTATGTTTTTCTTTACTTCATAGAAAAAGGGAAAGGGAGAGGGAGAGAAACATCGATGATGAAAGAATCGACTTGCTGCCTCCTGCAAGACCCACACCAGGGGATCCGGCCTGCAACCCGGCAAGTGCCCTGACCGGGAATTGAACCGTGACCTCCTGGTTCCTAGGTCCAGAGTGTTCAACCCCGGAGCCACGCCAGCTGCGCTGTTCTTACTGATTTAATGTCCACTCAACCGTCCCATTATTGTGAGAGGGGACACTGCACTCAGGGATCTGCACCCAATGTACACGGGTACATGACTACATCATAGTAGCAGCAGACTGGGAGGCAGAAGTGCTGTGACTGGAACCAAATTGTTACTGCATCTTAGTTTCCCAGTGCCCCTGACGGCACGTGAGCCTCACACCATGCCAGGGTAGCGCCCGGAAACCCGGGCTAACTCCCGGCACTGTGGCACACAGGCTGAGCAATCCTGACTCTAGGCAGCTCCCTGCGCACTCACTCTCCGAGGGAGCCGGTGAGCAGACACGGGCCCTCACCTGTAGACTGAGCAGTCCCCGAGCGTGTGGATGAGGTGGCCGGGCGACAGCAGGGAAAACGTGTAGGCACTGGCCAGGTCTGCAGTCGCTGACCGGGGGTCCACTGAACTAGATCACGTATCCACTCTGAAACCATCAGCATAGTCACCCCAGGTACTGTAAGCATTTCCAAAAACGGAATTCCAAAAGTGGATTACAGAACGGGTGTTACAAAGCCACAATATTTGACTTGGCTGGCTGGCTCAGCTGGTGTGAGTGTTGTCCTACACCTAAAGGTCCTGAGTTTGATCCTTGCTTGGGGCATGCGGGGGAGGCAACTGAGCATGTTTCTCTCTCTCCCCCTTCCTCTCTCTACAAATCAATTAAAAATAGATTCTTTTACTATTTTAAAAAATATATATCTTGCCAAGACCGGTTTCGCTCAATGGATAGAGCGTGGGCTTGTGGACTGAAGGGTCCCAGGTTCAATTCCGGCTGGAGGCATGTACCTTGCTTGCAGGCACATCTCCAGTGGGGTGTGCAGGAGGCGGCTGATCGATGTCTCTCTCTCATCGATGTTTCTGACTTCCTATCTCTCTCCCTTCCTCTCTATGAAAAATCAATAAAATATATAAAAATTAAAAAAATCTATTAATTTTTTACAGAGAGGACAGAGTGAAAGAGAGAGAGTTAGAAACATCGATGAGAGAGAAACATCGATTCATCTGCCTCCTGCACGCCTCCTACTGGGGATGTGCCTGCAACCAAGATACAAGCCCTTTACCGGAATTGAACCTGGGACCCTTCAGTCCACAGGCTGATGCTCTATCCACTGAGCTAAACCAGCTAGGGCAAAAAAAAAAGGGCAAGAATCTTTTAGACTGTTCTGTGTACTACCCAAGTGTCCTTGGCCATGGACCAGTGCCTGGCATGACCTGCCCTCCCTGGTACTCTCTGGGCATGAGCATTGAAAGCTGCAATAACTTTCAATTCAAAGCGTCTTAAATGGAACTCCATGACATGCTCACATCCCCAACCAGGCTTGGTCCCTAAGGAAAACAGGAGCCTCTGGAGTGACTCAAAGAAGGCGCATGCAAACAGCAGCACCTGCAGCCGGCAGTCTGAGCCACGGAGCCTTGCACACACACTTGACTCCTGCCTCAGCTTGGCCACCTTTAACATGGGAAATGCCCCTTCCCGGCAGCTGTCCTATGGGCCAGAAGAGCCCCCACCCCGGAGGCTCCACCAGCTGACTAATTCACCGACTATGCACAGCCAGCCACTGGCCCAGGAAGAGGGGTGAACGTAGCAGACAAGAAGCACGGGTTCTAAGGGGAAAGACCCTCAAGAAGTGGTGGCTCTCCTTACAAGTGTAAGAGCAAAGCGAGCCTTCAACCCCAGGAAGCACTGGGACAGGTGTGGCGGCTCTCCTCCCAGGCACTTACTCCTACAGAGGCCCAGCAGCCTCCCCTCTGCCTTCCCCTCAGGGACCAAATGCATGTGGCGAAACCAGAAAGCAGCAGCAGCAGACTGTGCTTGGACGGACAGTAAGTGGGTCCTTCAGGAGTTTGCCTGGCGACCCTGAGGAAGCCTCCAGCCAAGTCCCAGAGACAGAGGCCTCACCCCCCTCAGTGAAGTCACACACAGGGCACATACTGCTTAATTCCTCTTATGTGAGGTACTGAGAGCCATCACATCCAAAGACAGGAAGAATGGGCCCGGCTGTGTGGCTCAGTGTTTGCGTGTGGCCTGTGAACCAGGAGGTCACGGTTCCATTCCTGGTCAGGGCACATGCCTCTGTGTGTGTGTGTGTGTGTGTATATATATATATGTGTGTGTGTGTGTGTGTGTGCGCGCGCGCGCGCGCGCGCGCCCAGGAACAATGATGCTCTCCCATCACTATTGCTGCTATCTCTCGCTCCCTCTTCCTTCCTCTCTGAAATCAATACAAAGTATTTTATATATTTTTAAAGAAAGGATGGTGACAGCCAGAGGTTTGGGGGTGGGGGGATATGTTTGGTGAGTAGAGTTTGGTCTGGGATGAAAGGTGGTAAGTAAGGGCTGCACTTCATACCACTGATCACCTAAAGCACTCACTCCAAATGGCCTGCTTCATGCTGATGTACTTTACCCAAACAAAACTAAAAGCAGACTTCCCCTCAGACTCCTTTCCCGGGCATTTTCAGTAGGCGCAGTCAAGGATTCAGAAATGCGCTGCAGTGGGCACAGCCCCAGGCACAGCTGGCAGGTGCTGCCTGGGTGGGATCCTCCGCCTCCTGTGCCTGAGAGAGCCCAGCCAAGCCACCTGGCTCCTCTTCTCCAAGCAGCCGCCCTTCCAGTTTCTCCGCAGCATCCCGGGCAGGGTCATGAAGATCCCCCTCCCCCCCGTGCCAGGCTGACCCTTTGGTCAATAAACCCTGTAGCCACGCGGTAGCGATGGTAGCAGTGACTGACTTGGAGGGTCTTCAGCAAGTGGGAGTGATGGTAACAGCTGGCCAGTGAGAAGCAGGCCACCTGGTCCCACAACTACCTCTGCAGAAGGGTCTCTCGGTCACCACAGAAGCCAAGCGCGGTGGCCTCTCCACCCCTCTGACCCCCAACTTTTAGTGTTCTTTCAGCCATGGTGGCCTGGGATCTGGGGGGCTGGTGACACCAATAAGGCGATTCCCGGGAGCCAAGAGCAAGGGTGATAAATGAAAACCTAAGAGGCCAGTGGGACAAATCACCCTCAGGTGCTGAGCCACTAACCTCCCCCTCCCCAGGTCAAGATCACTTTAGCCATAAAAGGCCAAGAAGGGAGGCAGGTATGCTGGGCCCATGCGGATGGCATCTGAACCCGGGCCTGTCGGCAATGAGAAAGCCAGCTGGGAAGCTCGCTGCTCCTACTGAATTCTGAGCCTGGGATGGTGGTGTGTATGGGATGGATCTAGAACCACTAAAAATAGCCCTGGCCCGGGCACAGGCGGTGCGGATGGGGGTGAACGGCTGGTCACAGGCTGACAAGTCAGATTCAGCAGAGCAGTGCTGCACAGGGGAGCCCCTCACCTGACCTGGACTCCCCGGCAGAGGCACCGGGGGCTGGCTAAGGGACGATGCGGGCTATGAAAGGGCTGGCCAAACCCGGGCCAGAGGCACTGATCTTGGCGGTGGGACCCCACCTCTGGGCCAGGAAGCAGCAGCAGACGAGGAGCACAGCTGTGAATCACACCTCAATAAGAGACAACCCTGTCACGTTCTGTCGCAGACACCTTCGCCTTCAAAAACTCCTAAGTCGGGGACCGTGAAAGATGTAGACAA
>PVJN01020286.1:0-36199 GCA_004026805.1 Lasiurus borealis | reverse complement strand
AAATGCCTACTGAGTGCTAGGCTCCTGGCTAGTCCCTGGAAACAAAAGATTAAACATGAGTGATGTGGTCTTTGTCTTGACGGAGTTTACACGCTAACTGTAAGGCAACAACAAAGGAAACAATGACAGGCAGGGTGAATTTATGCAGAAAGGCTCCCAGTGCTGAGACAGAGACCTGGGGCGTGGGGTGTGGGGTGTGGGAAATGGGGATGTGGGGAGGATGGAGGTGGAGGGGAGGAAGTAGGGGGAGAGAAGGGAACCTCCTGAGAGGCCAGGAAGTTTCTCCGAGTGCCATGTCAGCCTTGCTGAAAGCTGAGAAGCCTAGGGAGAGAGTCTAAGCAGGTCTGGTGTTTGCCTCAATTCCAACAGCTCCACCAGAAAGAGAGGACACCAGCACACGTGCACACAACCAAACCACAGGGTGACAGCAGGCACAGAGAGGACCCGACGCGGGACTCCTGAGGGATGTGCCCACCCGTGTTCTCTGACACAACTGTGTCTCTTCTCCATGTTCAGATGGGAGAAAATTCCTTTCTCCTGTCTAAGGCAGGCTGCTGGTGTTTTTATTCTATTTAAGTCTGGTTATCATGTAAGAACTAACACATCTGTTCATTTCCCCATTATAGACTCAGTGAAAATGATGGGATCTATTGCCAAAAACAGATTTCGATGTGTTCATCCTTTTTTCAACCCAGGTACCTAAGTTTGTAGGGTGTGAGGAAGTGGTGAACCATTAAAGTTAGTGTCACAGGTGAACTACAGGTGCCAAGCCAGCAGGTGGGTCTGGGCTGCTCAGAGTATCTATGGTGCCTTGATGATCCTTCCTTTAAAACTGGAAATGCGAAGCCTTGCTTAGAAAGATAGGCAACTGAATATAGCTTCAGGACCAGGGTCCCCGGCAGTCCCTGCAGCACAAAGTCCTCTTCTTATAAAGACACCAGTCTTCTTGGATAAAGGGCCCACCCCCCCTAGAATGACCTCATTTTAATGAATTAATCTGCCATGATCCTATTGCCAACTAAGGTGCATTCTGAGGTGTTGGGGTTAGAACGTTAGGGCAACTCAGTTTCCAAAACCCACTCGCCCCAGCTCCTTTTCAACCCAAGTCCAGGCTGCTGTCAGCCCATGGAGTTGGATTCACACGTCTCGTGTGCAGAAATGTAGCTTTTCAAATCCAGTGGAGTGGATTTCTACCTCCAGTCACCATGGAGACTGATGCAAGAAGCTCAATCTTGTCACACCCAGGTCAGCTCAGTAAAATTCAGTGATTTCTCAGTTGACTTGGGTTTAAGCTCAGTCATGTTCAAGTATTTCTGCCTTCCTTCCTGTCCCTGGCAAGTCAAGGCTATCGCTGTCGAGGGCACAGCATGGTGCAGTGGCACTGAGGAGGCATCTGGATTCCTGGTCACTCTGGGCTGACATCCGTATTCCCCAATGAGGTTTGATCTCAATCGTGGGCTTGTAGTGATGACCCCCCGCTGGTATTTGCTGAAGCAACGTGGGTTCACATCTCAGGACCATGCTGCCATCTATTCTGCATCTTAATACTCAGCAAGCTCTTTCCCTGGAATCTGGGGAAATCTGGTTACGTTTCCTGTATCTCCCGGACCCTGGAAGGCTGTGCCCCCTGGCTCTGGGGCCTAGACACTTTGAAGAGTGATTGATCCTCTGTGGTTGATGGGTAGGGATTGCCAGTGTCCCTGAGCTCCAGGTGGAAAGTCAGCACCTGCCTCTTTTATTCCTGGATTTCCTGAAACATATTTGAGAGTTCAGTTGTTTTCACAGGACACACTACTGATTGACTATCATTCCTTTGTCTGTAAGATCTTGAATATCAAGCTTCCTGTTCACTTTTGTACTCTGTGTATTTAGCACAGTGGCTGACAGGTCCTAGGTGCTCAATAAAGTATCTGTTGAAAGAATGAGATTCTCCAGCTCTCTTCTGGAGAGAATGTGCGGCATCTATGGGAGGATATGACGTTAGGAGTTCCAACGTCATGGGTAAATCATGGGACTTGGAGGCAGAGCACACCCTCCTTCAGATCCCAGCGTTGCCATTTGCTGGCTGTGCCGCCTTGGGCAAGTGACTTTTGCTCTATAAGCCTAGCTTTCTCAGGCATGGACAGAAAACCACTTGAGATTGACAGGTTGAGATTGGGTGTAAATTAGATAACGCACAGGAAGCACGTAGCATGCCTCCTGCTGCTTAAGTAAGTGCCCTGGAAGCAGCTGCTTTGGTTATTACTGTGCTTTCTGTGGCTTCTGTGGACCCTCAGAACTTGCAGATAGAATGAGCTCCGAGGGAAGGACCAGTGCTACAGAGCCTCGAGTCCACAGTTGGCGGATCATGGAGTTGGGTTAATCAAACTGACAGACTCCGGGAAGGCAGATGTGAGAGCAGCCAGAGCTGACGCCTCCACCCCAGGATGAGAGAGACGGTCATGCTGGGTTTGATGCCCACGTGTCAGCTGGAAGGATGCATGATTCCGGCAGCTGGTCAGACGTTCAGATAGAGGGCGAAAAAGTTACTCTGGTTGAACACAAAACCACTCTCTTTCCTTAGAAAGTCCCAGACAATGGATCTGAACTTCATTTTAATTCCCAGAAGCAGCAGAGATAGCGTGGGAGGGTTAGGCTGTGGGGGAGGGAAGAGGTATATTTTCCTGGCAGGCGTTCCTTTGGGATTTAGGGTGTGAGCTGCTCTGTGAACCTGGGTCATGTGCTCTAATTGCGGTATTCAAATGGCAGGATCTTGCTACCTTCTCTCTGTTTTGTTCCTCGCCAGCGTGAGGTGGGGAAGTGGTGACATCATTATGTTCTGTCTCTAGATCAAGTGAGTGCCAACTTGCAGACCTGCTCCTATTTTCCACAATTAGGTCTCACTTCATCGGGGAAATTTTCCAACGTGCCACTCTATTCTGAGCACAGCACTTTTATTTTTATGGAGGAAACCGAGAGGAGTCTAGCAAGTCTGAAATGGCAGGCAAGTTGGCAAGGAATACTGACCTCCTTGTTTCTAAAATGCACCAGGGGGAAAATAAAATCACACACGCGTAGGACCCACACACCAAAAATCAATCTTACTTTCAGAGAGGAATTCAAATGAATGAACAGTAAAACAGGAGGCTGAGCCCCAGGCGGCTCCAGAGCAATGGTCACCTCGGCTCGCTGTTTGTAAAATGGGGCAACAATGATCCCAATTAAACCAAAGTTAGTTGATACGCTCCCCAAAGCAGTAATTGACAGCATTATTTTGAGCCTGTTGTGCCAGGAGCTGTTCTTCACAGCAACCTTTGGAGATAGGTTCATTATTCCCATTTTACAGGTAGAGAAAACTGAGGCAAAGGGAAGTTAAAAAAATTGCTCAACTTTGTGTAGCCTGGCCCCGGACCGAGGTGGTCTGACCCACATCAGCCTGGCCCACACCATACGCCCATCTGGCCGCCATCCTAAAGACCAGCACAGGCTGCTGGTGAGGACGAGGCTGTCCTCTGCTGGCAGTGAAAGGAAGTGGTTCTGGAAAAGTGCATCTTCCTGGGAAGATTTACCCTGTAAGCATCCAGATCTAATGTCAGCCACTTGATGAAGTCTTTCCACACACATCTCTCTTTGCCTCTAATCTTAAGCAGAAGGTACAAAAAATGACCTAACTGTTATGCTCCAACAAATTTAACCTACCACGCATACGCTATACCACAGGTGTCCAAGTTCCTTGCCTGCATGATTGTCCTCAAGATTCCTAGCAAGCAGAGAGACAGGCACTGGTATTGACCCCCCCCCCCCGTTTTATAATAAAACTGGGACACAGTGAGGTTCAGAGACTGGCCTTGGGTCCAAGAGTTGGGGCCAAGTTTGGATTTGAGCCCAGGCTCTGGTTTCAGGGCTAGTACTTGTCCAGAGTTCTGAATTATTACCCAGGGAAAACACTCAGAGTGGCATGACAACAAGGGTGTCTTTACTGTGTACCGACCCTTGAGTCTGTGCCAAGCCCTGTGCTCACTCAGTCCTTCCCACCAGCCCGGGGCTTAGGTGCTACTGTAATTCCATTTTGTGGCTTAGGGAACAAAGACTTAAGTCAAGTAACTTGCCCAACATCACTTAGCTAATAAGTGGCAAGATTTGAAGTTCAAATTCATGTCTGTAGCACCGAAACTCATGCTCCTTCAGTTACACAATCCTACCTTTCAACACGGGCCTTCAAAGGTTGCTGGTGATTGGTATGAAGTTGCCTTCCTGGGGGACTGGACATGAACTCCTTGGCTGTCATTGGCCTGTTCCACAGATTCTGCCCCCCACCCCAACCCCTCGAATCACAAGTTTCTTGGCTTTGTGTATTTTTTTATTGATACAATATTCCTATAGTTTCTTACTGTTCAGTTAGTAACTGATATTTTTTTTTTATTGGTACAGTATTTCCATAGTTTCTTACTGTTCAGTTAGACTAATCTTCAATAGGAATTGATGCTTCTCTTCAAAGTCTATTCTCTTAACAACTTTCAAATGTACAATACAATTTTGTTCACTCTGGTCCCAGAACTTACTCATCTTCTAACTGGAAGTCTGTCCCTTTGACTGCCTTCACTCACTCCCATCTCCTCCCCTCCTGACAGCCACCAATCTGCTCTCTGAAGAAACACAACTTTAAATTTTATAATATAACGTAGTTTCTATTTCCGACCTTCCCTCCCCATAACACACACCCACACGCTCCTGGCTCAGCTGGAACACACCGTCTTCCCAAGGCGAGGCCTCCTTCGGCCATTGGAGATAGGCCTGCCAGGTGTGGCTTGGAATACCATTGTCTTGGTTCTCAGGGCACTGGATGTGGTGATTCTCTACACTTCCGTGCTGTGCTCAACACATGGACATCTCGGCGGAGGCCGTCCTTTTTCTCTAGAGTCTTTCTGCTTTTCATTGGGGCTCCAGGACTTGGCTTCAGTTTGCTTTTAGAACCCACAGGCCCTCCCTCCCCACCTCTCTGCCTTCCACATTTCAACCCAAACCTGAATAAAAATGTGTTCTAAAATGGAGGCAATTCTCCCTTCCCCTTTTGTCCAGAAACCCTATCTATGCTGAACAAGTACCCCATCCCTAAGGGCTTAAGCTTTAAAAACAAAAGCAAGAAATACGTGCAGGCCACTTTTGTTTCCATTTTGCCAGGTTCCTACCAATAGTATAAATGCAGGGACTGGGGGATGGAGTATAGGAAAAAAGATGCAAAATGAAAAAAAAAAAGCATAGAGTAATATCCTCTAATACTATAGAGCAGCAATCCCTTTGGTTAGAAGTGGCACACTGGTGTTCTGCAAGAACTTTTAAAACATTCAATACCTGACTATTTAGTCAGGACACTGACCTCTTTTCCCTTAGACTGTCAAAAAAAAAAAAAAAAAAAAAAAAAAAAAAAAAAAAAAAAAAAAAAAAAAAAAAAAAAAAAAAAAAAAAAAAAAAAAAAAAAAAAAAAAAAAAAAAAAAAAAAAAAAAAAAAAAAAAAAAAAAAAAAAAAGAAAAGAAAAGAAAAAAAGAAAAAGAGAAATGATAACAACCAACACAACAATAGCTATCCAGTGGGAATGAATCAAAATTATACCTTTTTTTTTGTCAGGTCGACACAAATATATATTTTTTGGTGCGCCGCAGAATTTTAGTAATTAGTTTAGGTGTGACATGAGAGGCAAAAGGTTGAACATTGCTGCTCTAGATTAGTCTCGTGGAGGGAGTAATGTGTTAACATGAAGATCACTCCAAACAGCCTGCCCCTTCTCTTTTAAAGCGTCCCCTAGCAGGTGGGCAGGCATGCTCTCTCCCCTGTGTGCTAAGAGAGCTGCTCTGTCCAGGGAGGCCTGCCGATCTCCAGCTGCTCAGTGTGGCCCGGTGGCTGAGCCAGGCCCGTGGGGGCGAGTGTGTATGGATGTGCGTGTGGCAAATTAGGAAGTTCATTTGGCTGCAGGTCCATTGCTTTCTCCCGTCGAGCTTCAACTGATATATAATGAAGCAGATACTGTCAGCGCCACCTCTTCAACTCATGTGTATATTTCTCAATTGATTCCAAAACCAGAGGGAAGGAGTGTCATGTATGTATCCCATAAGTCCTCACACAGCATGAGCGCTGTACCAGAAATGTAAACGAAGAGCTGTAGAGTTAGAGATGAAGGGACTAGTCAGGAGCATCTGCCCAGAGGAGGTGACACGAGCTGGGACTTGAATGGAGGAGCATTTGCCAGGTGGAGACCCACAGGCTTGCCAGCCTGCCTCTGATGGTTCTTTGCCCCACCTTAGCCTTGGCACAGCTAGGGCACCCAGCAAGGGGCTCCACTAACTGTCTGTCTATGGAGAGACGTTGACCCGGAGGATGTTTTCTGGGGTGGATGGATGACCCCTCAGAAACACAGCAGGACTGTTTTCCTCATCTCCCACCTCCCATAGCACAGGTGCCACGCGCATGGTGCAGGGTGAGAAGCACTGGCCTGGCCTGGTCCACAATGAACTGTGAGGTGAGCTCAGGTGTGCAAATGCAGGGTGGAAACTCAGAGGCAGCGATAAGAGAGCAGGCATGAAGGAAACCCAGAGAGAGTTTAGAAGTCAGGAAAACTCAGGAGCTTAAAGCAAGTGGTTTTCGAAGTGTGTACTTATATGGAGGAGAAGCCAAGGAGAGCAATTCAGTTGGATGACACGCAGTTCAGACTTCTATCACAGAGTGCCAACTTTGAGAGAGGATTTTTACTGTGAATTGACAGTGAGTAAAAGCAATGAAGGATTCTGGGAAATCAGTGCACGGGCTGAACCAACTCTGGCTGAAAAGAAGGGACTGTTTCATTATTATTGGAAAGTAGGTTTTCTGTGCTTAATCACGCTGTTCCCGAGAGCTGGATTTTCCCAATGATGTAATTAGAGATTATGTTTTCTAGAGGACGTTTTTCATGTCGAGCAGACAATGGCTCTAAGGAAGAGGGAGGATGGAGCCTCCTGGGAAGAGAAAGAGTGTCATGCTGATGCAGTGAAGGTGGAAACTGGATTCAGCAAGACACCCACTTTGCACCACAAGTTACTTCCAAAGCATCCGCCAGCATGAGTTAGTTTTTGAAATGTAGTTGAAACCCTGTGATTGATACCCCCTTGGGATCTCCAAGTGATTTGGCTGTGGAGAAAGTTTGCCAATTTAGTTCAAATTCACTTAGTCTCTCTCTCTCTCTCTCTCTCTCTCTCCCTCCCTCTCTCCCTCTCTCCCTCCCTTCCTTCTTTCCTTCCTCCCTCTCTGTTGTAGAGTTACTCAGATGAAAGACACACAGTCCCTGTCCTTACAAGGAGAGAAGAGAGTAAGTCGACAATGACAATACAGTGTGCTAAATGCTGTGAAAGCGGTAAGATAGAAACAGGAAGCGTCAGAGCACACAGGATGGACACCTAACCAAGCCCAGGATGAAGGTCACCAAAGGCTGTCAGAGAGGCCATAATGTCTGAGAAGAGCTTCATGAGAGCAGTTATCACACTTAATTACTTGATTGTGGTTGTTGAAGTTGCACTTGGAGCTGATGTTTCAAATCTGTTCCTCTGCTTTGCTCTCTCCTTAGGGATCTCCTAGCCCTTAGTTTTTGACCACCTGCCTGACTCATCCATCACAACTATTGACAATATCAGCAGAATCCTGGCTCCAACCTCCTTCCTCATCCCCGATGGTTCCAGCTGTGACAACTGACCATAGCTATCTGCTTTGCTCCACAGCCGGGGGATGTTCCATTCTATTCCAAGCCCCAGTCCCCAACCATCCAGCACTCTGATCTCAGCTCCTGGAGTTGAGCCAGGTACTAAGATGCTTACAGGACCCGCCCCGTTCTCCTAATCATGGTTCCACCCTCAATCTGACATCACAGCTCACTGCCATTAGCCTCTCACTTTCTCCACCTAATATTGCTTTAGAGCAACATTGTTGTGCCTCAGGATGGACCACGAGTGCCATATTTCCTCATGTTGGGAATGACCAGCCTTGCAGCGAAGGTTCAAGTCTGAGGCTCACTGCCCAGCTTTGCGTCCTCAGGTGCTCAGGGCGCTGACTGGCTGCTTAGTGGATTCTTTTGCTTTAGCCAACTTCATTTTACTCCTATCATTCTACTCATTACAGTTCTAGATTATATTGCTTTTAAAAATATGTCTTTTGCATCGTATCAGGTCAGTTTCCAATTTTGGGGAAACAAATCCCCAGATTGGAGGTCCAGCCCAGAATTAAACAAGGCAGGTCAGCTCCATAGAGGTCCCAACCCCCAACATCTCCCTAGAAAGCCTCCTCGGTCGAAAGCCACTCTATGGGGAAGGTCCACAATTCCCCACCCAGTGGCCCTCCTCTGGTCACTGCAGAGCTGAAGAAGGAAGATTCCATCCAGAGAGCAGTGAGCTCAGCCTCAAAAGTGAGCCAGCAGAGCTACTGGACATTGGTGACTTTTAAAAAGCCACTCAGGGTATGTGCTAGTGTATTATTGACCAGAAATGGGTTTCCGGCCTCTGCTATTAGCCAGGTCTCCAAGCCACACATACTGCAAACTGAGAGGGATGTGGCCAGAGTTTTTCTAATATCAATCCTCCATATAATCATCTTCGTTATTGACTTCATATACCTAGACTATTATTGATTTCACTTTTTCTTTAAATCCGTGCAAAAATTTATAAAGACAAGGACCTTCACCTTGTCCTAATCAATAGTACTTGTAAAATTATACTTTGGGTATATTACTTTTTCTTTTTTTTTATATTACTTTTTCTAAGAAACATTAAATATATTCAGAATAATTATAATAAAATGTTGCTTATGTAGTACAAATGAAATCATCTTGCCTAGCTCTAGGGGGACACATACCACACTTTGTAAAACACAGACCCAGAGGAGCTTCAAGTAGCTACAATCCTGTTCACATCACCAGAAGCCTTTTATTTAACAGACTCACCTCCACTCAAGATGGGGCTCTCAGAGGGTTCTCCTTGATGCAGCTGTTCCTGATGCTTTGTCATTGTGGAAGCAAGGACACTTTGGCCACACACTTCAATTCTTCACAAATGACTGAGACTTCGAACCTTCTCAATCGACTCGATATTTGAGTGCCCCCCATGTGCGCGGTGCCAGGTGAGGAACAGGGACCGGGGCACTTGTGGCCCTCCCTTTAGGCAGCTCTCTTTCCCTGAAAAGCTGCAGGAGACAGCGGCTAAAGAACATAGAATACAAAGCTCCATTGGCTGCATGTGTGGTTAATGTCAGAAACCCCAGTGAGGAGGCCTGGGGCTCAGGGTGGGGTCTAAAAGAGACCTCTCTCTTTCCTGGAACCCAAACTGTTTGACCACTCATCAGCCACATCAGGGGACAGAAAATGAAGCAGATGAGAGAGCTTGGAGGAAGAAAAGAGAGAGAGCTGGGTGGCCAGACTTCCTCACGTCCACTCATACCTGCCACGCTCAGAGAGAAACGTTGATGTGCAGGAACTTTGAACCCTCTGTGACCTCCGCCCCCAGCGAGCGAGGACTAGTCATGCCCAGAATCTTCAGTGCAGAGCAACCCCACAACCCTACCTGGGGACCACGGAGAAAGGATACGGGAGAGGCCGATCTGGAGAAAGTGGCATCGAGGGAAATCCCTGAAGGGAGAGAATGCTTCCAAATGGATGCACAGATTTAAAGTCTCATGTTGGGACAAAGAGTGGTTCTTTCTGCCATCACCTCTGTGGCCAGCCTCCATCCTGTATCCCCATACAAATTCAGTCCGTAAATATCCTCCCTAGAACAGTAGTGTGGTAGGATCCCTGCAATCATCTCCCCTAGGGCCACATTCCTCCAAGAAAATGCCACACAGTGAGATGAGACTCTTTGATCAACAATCTCCTATGGAACAAGGAACGTGTGAGGCCTCAGATAAGCTGGTTGGTGTGCGTGGACTGCAGTTTGAGTTGAAATGCCATCTCTCCGGTGGACGTAGTGCTGTGTGATTGTCTCCTGGCTGCAGGTATGTCCTGTAAGCCTGTATTTGGCAGTGTCACGAGGCAAGAGTCAGGACCACGTTCATCTGGTCCCATTGGAGGAGGAGCCCAACACCCATCCCACAGGTCAGCCTGAGGAGTGGAACCGCAGGGGTGTCTGCCACGACTCTTCCACCCGCTGGCTGGGCTGCTCTGAAACGTGGACTTGGTACCACTGCCTCTTTGACCACCAGTAAGAGCATAATTCTGCCTAAACTGGTCAGAAATTGTAAGCCCGAACTCTCCACTTCATCTAGGGACCCTTCCCTCTCCTCTCACTGGGTCTGGGGAGCGCAGGAGGCGCAGAGGAAAGTGGCCTTGGGTTCTATCCAGATGGCAACTCTGGCTCCCTCTGCAAACTCCCGTTAGAATAGAAGAAAATGGACCCACTTTATTTCTTTTTTAAAAAAATATATTTTATTGATTTTTTACAGAGAGGAAGAGAGAGGGATAGAGAGTTAGAAACATCTATGATCAGCTGCCTCCTGCATGCCCCCTACTGGGGACATGCCCGCAACCAGGATATATGCCCTTGACTGGAATCGAACCCGGGACCTCTCAGTCCGCAGGCTGACGCTCTATCCACTGAGCCAAACCGGTCTCGGCGACCCACTTTATTTCTACCATGGGCTGACTAAATCACTCCTTAAACAGATGAGGGCAACACGGGCTCTGCCACTAAAGAATAACGTTTCAGACCACAGCAACGGCGAGTGGTGCTTCATATACTCCTGAGAGACACATGTGGAAAGAGACTGCAGGCTAGCAATTGCTGAAGGCCACTTGAGACATCTGTCACTTGACAGGTACAGTCTGAGGGACATGCTCCACCTCACGGCATCCTCCAAGCAGCAGCTGCATGTCAATCCAGGCTCCTGGGAACCAGCACACTGATGGCTTCCAGCTCCTAGAGAAAGGTCCAGTACCAGAGAAACTGGGTGTTAGGCTTTGGAAAGTCCTGAGAGTTGATGCAGCTAAAAGTCATTTTTGTACCTGTTTGTTTTTCTTTTAATCTTTTGCATTTCTGTTTTTGAAATTGCTACTCATTATACAAGTCAAGTAACATTTCTTTGACTAAATTAATTTATTAATTTTCCCAACAAACTTTTATTGTCTGTCTATTGTGTGCCAGACACTGGGCTAGGTGTGGGAACCTGGGTCATCTAGTATGCTTTCTTTTATTTGCCATAGGCACTATGTAAGCCAAGGTGTATTCAGTTTTGCTATATCTGGCAGGAGCAACAAATAAATTGAGCGTTCAATTTAAATCAATGGCCTTTTTCCAGCTACAATTCTTTTATACCCTCCTTATTTTTACTATTGGTTAAAACGATATTATGGCGCAGCTGACATGGATCAGTGGTTGAGCATCAGTCTATGAACCAAGAGGTTAAGGGTTCGATTCCCAATCAGGGCTCATGCCCAGTAGGAGGTGTGCAGGAGGCAGCCAACTAAGGACTCTTGCATCATTGATGTTTCTATCATTCTCTCCCTCTCTAAAATCAATAAAAATATATTAAAAAAACCTATATTATGAAGAGATACATTTCAACTTGAAATTTTTCATATGGTAGAGAAAAGTTTATAAGGGATGGGCAAAAGTAGATTTGCAGTTGTGAGTACATGAGGCAGTTTATTCTTTTTCTAAAAAATTATTTATTGTTTAAAGTATTACATATAGTATTACATATGTCTCCTTTTTCCCCCCCCGTCACCCCTACCCCCAGCACATGCCCTTACCCCCTAGTGTCTGTGTCCATTGGTTATACTTATATGCATACATACAAGTCCTTTGGTTGATAAATTTACAATAACCAAGATTTGGAGACAGTTTTTTCTTGTATTATTTATTAATTATTGTATTATTTTTCCATATGAACAACAGTACACCTATTTTTGACCACCACTGTATAGTCTCTGTTCTCAAATATCCTCCAATTTTAGTTGTAGATTTGACCATATTAACTATGTGTTGTGTATCATCCCAGCTAGTACACACACACACACACATACACACACACACACACACACACACACACACACACACACACACTTTCTTCTATTCCAGACACCGTCCTTACACACACACTGACATATCAAGGGTGAGGCGATTGGAGTGGTCCACTCCAAGTTTAGACAATAAGAAGGTATATCGTTAGAAAAGTTGTAGAAAATAATGAAATATTGTAGAGGTCGGTCTGGTTTTTATTAGCACCATGCACCAGCAATTCTAAACAATGTCAGGGATAGGATACTCCTCCAGCGAGTAGATCCTTCTCACTGCCCAATTTCCCCATTGCTGTAATACTGAAAACACACACACAGGCAACTGCATACATATATGTATATACATAGGGAGGCAAATATATAAATATGAGTGTGTATAATATATATCCTTTACAAAATACAAATGGAATAACATGCATTATTCTCACATGATTTTTCTATTAATTTATATTGAACTTCATTCACATCATATCTTATATATTCAGTTCTTTCTTAATGACTATCAGATATTCTATTATATGAATATACAATAAATTTATTACTCAGGCCTCATATGTTTTACTTTTTTTCCCATTTTTTATTAATGTACTACATGTGTGCATATTTTCCCATTGCCCCCACACCCCACTCCCATACAGGCCCTCACCCCCAGTGTCTTGCGTCCATTGGTTGTGCTTATATGCATGCATACAAGTCCTTCAGTTGATCTCTTATCTACCCCACCTCTCCCTAACCTTCCCACTGTAATTTGACAGTCTGTTTGATGTTTTACTGCCTCTATATCTATCTTTTTGTTCATCAGCTTATAATGTTCTTTATTATCCATAAATGAGTAAGATCATGTGGTATTTTTCTTTCATTGACTGGCTTATTTCACTCAGTGTAATGCTCTCCAGTTCCATCCAGGTTGCTGCAAATGGTAAGCATCCATTCTTCTTTATGGCAGCATAGTATTCCATTGTGTAGATGTACCACTGTTTTCTGATCCAGTACTCTGCTGATGGGCACCTAGGCTGTTTCCAAATCTTAGCTGTAGTAAATTGTGCTGCTATGAATATAGGGGTGCATATATCCTTTCTGATTGGTATTTCTAGTTTCTTAGGATATATTTCTAGGAGCAGGATTACTGGGTCAAATGGCAGTTCCATTTTTAGTTGTTTGAGGAAACTCTCCACAGTGGCTGCACCAGTCTACATTCCTACCAGCAGTGCACGAGGGTTCCTTTTTCTCCACATCTTCACCAATGCTTGTCATTTGTTGATTTGTTGATAATAGCCATTCTGACAGGTGTGAGATGGTATCACATTGTTGTTTTGATTTTCATCTCTCAGATAAAAGGTGACTTTGAGCATATTTTCATGTGTCTCTTAGCCTTCCTTCTGTCTTCTTTTGAAAAGATTCTATTTAGGTCCACTGCCCATTTTTTTATTGGATCATTTCTCTTCCTTTTATTAAATTGTATAAATTGCCTGTAGATGTTGCAGATTAAACCTTTATCAGTGATAACATTTGCAAATATGTTCTCCCATACAGTGGGCTTTCTTGTTTTGTTGATGGTTTCTTTTGGTGTGAAAAAGCTTTTTATTTTGATGTAGTCCCATTTGTTTATTTTCTCTTTAGCTTCCATTGCCCTAGAGCAGTATCAGTGAAGAAGTTTCTTCGGCATATGTCTGAGATTGTGCTGCCTGTGGATTCCTCTAGTATTTTTATGGTTTCCTGTCTTATGTTTAAGTCCTTTTTCCATTTTGAGTTTATTTGTGTGTATGGTGTAAGTTGGTGATCTAGTTTCATTTTTTTGCATCTGACCAATTTTCCCAACACCATTTATTGAAGAGACTGTCTTGACTCCATTGTATGTTCATACCTCCTTTGTCAAATATTAATTGAGCATAGTGGTTTGGGTAGATATCTGTATTCTGTATTCTATTCCATTGATCTGTATATATCTGTTCTTGTGCCAGTACCAGGCTGTTTTGAGAACAATGGCTTTGTAGTACAGCTTGAAATCTGGTATTGAGATCCCACCTACTTTATTCTTCTTTCTCAGGATTGCTGTGGCTATTTGGGGTCTTTTTTTATTCCAGATGAATTTTTGGAGAGTTCTTTTTAGGTCTGTGAAATTTGCCACTGGTATTTTAATGGGGAGTGCATTGAATCTATAGATTGCTTTGGGTAGTATGGACATTTTAATTATGTTGATTCTCCCAATCCATGAGCATGGTATGCTCTTGCATCTGTTTACATCTTCCTCTATCTCTTTTTTCAGTGTCCTGTAGTTTTCTTTGTATAAATCTTTTATCTCCTTAGTTAAGTTTATTCCTAGGTATCTTAATTTTTTTGGTGCAGTGGTAAATGGGATTGCTTTTTAGTCTCTTTCTGTAAGTTCACAATTGGTGTAGAGAAATGCCATAGATTTTGGTGTTAATTTTGTATTCTGCTACATTGCCGAATTCATTTATTAAGTCCATTAGTTTTTTGATGGAGTCTTCATGTTTTTTTATATACAATATCATGTCATCTGCAAATACGGACAGCTTTACTTCTTCTTTTCTAATTTGGATAAGTTTTATTTCTTCTTCTTGTCTAATTGCAACGGCTAATACTTCCAGTACTATGTCAAATAGGAGTGATGAGAGTGGGCATCCCTATCTTATTCCTATGTTTTCGCTATTAGCATTATAAATAGATTAGTTTTGCAATCCAGACTGGTGGTCTATTCCTTTTGTTATATGGATTGATCTCATTAACATTTATTTTTTTATAACATATATTTGTTGCACATAATTTTATCACTATTTGGTCATAGTATATATTTTCTGTTTATATTGTTTCTTTAAATATACTTTTTATTTATAATATTTAAAACTTTGATACAGTAACTTCTAATTCTTGTGTTATGCATGTTTCACAGTTTTATTCCTCATCATGAAAAGGGAGGAAAATATATTTCACGATTCCTTCCAGCTTCGTCTCCTGTCTCACTTATTATTATTTTTGTATTACCAAGATTTATAACATACAGTATTGAGCTCGGGAAATGTAATTATGTACCTGTGGTCACCAACAATCCCTTCATCCATGACTTCAAACACTTACTTTTGTTTGGGTTGGCTTAATTTTATCTTTTTTTTTTTTTTAAGAAGGGTTCATAAGTGTTATGTTATAGCTTTGCATTATTAAAACTATCTGCTACCTTTAGACAGAAAGCAAATACTTTTTTCTTCTTTATTGATTTCAGAGTGGAAGGGAGTGGGAGAGAGAGAAACATCCATGATGAAGGAGAATCATTAATTGGCTGCCTCCAGCATGGCCCGCACTAGGGGATCAAGTCCACAATGCAGGCATGTGCTCTGACTGGGAATTGAACCGTGACCTCCTGGTTTATAGGTTGATGCTCAACCACTGAGCCACACTGGCCAGGCAAGCAAATATTTCTTGGGCCACACATGTTCTCCATCAGAATTCTGAAGATACTGTTTCACCAACTTCTTGCATTGAATGTTGCCATGGAGAAGGCTGAGGTCTGCCACTTTCTCCTTTTGGGAAACATGCTTTTAATTCCTGAATGACCTTGGATTCTGTTTTGATTCTTTTTTTAAAAATTTATCTTTATTGTTGAAAGTATTACAGATGACCCCTTTCCCCCCTCCCATTGGCCCCCTCCACCCTGAACCTCCCCCCCACCCCCAGAACTTCACCACACTATTCCTGTGTCCTTGGAATATGCATATATGGATATATGTTCTTTGGTTAATCTCTTTCCCATTTGCTCTTTTCCCCTCCGCCTCCCTTCCTAAATCTGTCAGTCTGTTCCATGCATCCATGCCTCTGGACCTATTTTGTTCATCAGTTTATTTTGTTCATTAGATTCCACATATAAATAAGATCATGTGATATTTGTCTCTGTCTAACAACCAGTAATTCTTGCTTACAACCTATGTCTGTTCAGTCTTAAAGTGCAGGACTAGGAGAATTTGTGATAATTTGATAAAATAGGATTAAAATAGAAAAGAAAATTATGTGAGTGAAAATGGTATCTAGATAGCTTTGCTCTCTCTTTAGTTCCCTTCCTACAACAGGGAATTAAAACCCAGAAGATCCCCAAGTGTGTTTTGCTTCAGTCTGTCAGAAGGTTGGCTTATCCAGATGGCTTCCCCCTGCACTTAACATGTTTCCATAAAAACATGACTGTTGCATGTAATACAAAAAATAAAGTTAGAATATCCTAAAGATTAAACAGTTTCAAGAAGGGTTTAGATAAACCTTTGAAAGTTTTAACCTCCCTGGGAGAGGTTTTAAAAACACCAATCTTGGATCTGACCTCCCAACCTTATGTTTATTAGCTTCCATTCATTAAGATAAGAAATTTCTCCAGGGGGTTATTTGGAATGCTTTTCCTGGTGAGGTAAGATTCTTTCCCATGGTGTTTTCAACTGGAGTAGGATTCAGTGTGAACAGAGTCTCCACAGAGATCTACATAGCCTCTCCACGTTGCAGATCCGTTGATAGTGGAAGTGAGAGATGGTGGGACACTTATTTAAAAAGATATATGCCTGGCACTGTGCTGAACGTTTTCCATGCATTATCTCGTTTAACTCTGACAAACAAAAGAGCCAGATGCCTAGGATTCTGCCAACTCGAATTCTAGGCAAGATTGTTTAACTTCTCTCTGCCCTTCCTTTCTGGTGCAGACGATGGGGAGAATGACAGCACCCACTGGAAGGACAGTTGTGAGGAGTAAATGAAGCAATGAGTGGGGAGCTCCCAGCAGGGGGCCAGGAACCTCATCAACCTTCATAACATGTCTGATTATGTTTGTGTTATTGCTCCTTTTACTTCTATTTAATAAATAAGGGAACTGGGACCTTGGGAGGGAGTGCCTTTTGCCATGTCATCTGGCCAATAGAGTGGAGCTGGGACTTAGACCCTGGTCTGAGATTGCAGAGGCTAAGCTTTAACAGGATATTCTCTAACCGTTTCATCACACCCAGCATCAAAGCTCAAATTTGGGGTCAGAGTACTTTGGGGATACCATGTGCTGTAACAAGACAAAATGCCTTTGAACTTCTACGGATAATAGATGCATTCCTGGGACTGGTATTCCTGGCTTTCCCTGGCTTTCATTCTGTGAATAATTTTGTGACTGCACCTTTCTTTCTTGCTCAGTGTCTTCATTCTAAGACTCATAAACACATTTGAATCCTATTTTACTCCCGGGAATCTCTATTATTCTTTCATAGTTTTCATCCATTTACTACAGAATTAAGCCTCAGCTAGAGTTACTCGTAGGAGAAGCTCAGTAACCATTGGCCAAATGTCACCAGGAATTGCACGAATATGTGTTCCTTTACCATTTAGTTGGTGTACTCTTAAAATGTTTTGCTGAGAAGAAGAGATTGTTTGATGTAAGCCCACATAGGTGTTTATGTGAAAGAGCTGTTTTTTTTTTCTTTTGCTCTTTAGAAGTGTGCAATTATATATGGTGATAAGCATACAGCTTTTGCTCTTTAAACAATTTTAAGAATTATAAGGCTCAAAATAAATGGAACCACAGTTTATTCTCATTATTTGAGGCTATTATGGTCTATAATGTTGCTGCAGACACTGAATTAGTGAATATTGAACCATATTGAAATACGGGGTTAGGTTCCTGTGAGCCTTCGATCACATTTTCATCAATCAATAAATGCATAACTTTGCTTTGAGTGTCTGTATAAAGACACCTAATTTAATAGTGTTGACTCATTAACATTGAACTCATGGCCAACAGCTCTGTAACTCATGCCTGAACCAAGCATAGCTCACATGTAGTATTTTCTTTTTAAGGCACATCACTGCCTTCTTGTGCTCAGGAACGCCAGCTAGCTTTAGCACTACACATGGGGACCATTTTACACAGCGCAATAAACAGCACAAAAATGCAAAAAACGTGACACTAAGCATACCACGAAATGGACGTTTGCTTGCAGTATGCGAGTTGACACAGTGTGTCATCTTGTTCGCCCTCAGCACAGGAAACATGTGCATCGGGCAATTCAAAATTGTCCCTGCTTTGAGCACGTGCAGGAGTGACTGTGCAAGGGCCTCCACATTGATTTGTGTTTACAAACGCATTTTAACAAGTAGGCACATTTGCAAACAGGGAATCTGCAAATAATGAGGAGTGACTGTATTTTGCTTGCAAAATGTCCCTTTTTGCCCAGTTTCAAGTTTTAATTGGGAACTCTGACAGCTTAGTTGCACAAATGGCCTACATACTGGTCTCTCTGTAGTAGGCTCTCTGCCCTATAACTCTTGGCCTTCTCTTACTTTCATCCCAGGGTTGGCCGTGTGACTTGGCTTGGCCAATAGGATGTTAACAAACCTGTTGAAGTGGGAGCTTGAGAAGCACATGCGCACTTCCTCCTTCCCTCCTGGAGCCCTGGGCCAGCCTGCAGGGAGGAGAGCTGAGTTGTCTCAGAAAAGTTGTCTCAGCATTTAGCCCAGATGGCCCTCTAGCTGACACCAGATGCATGACCAAGCCCTACTAAGATCAGGCCAACCTGGCTCCAATCAGCTAGCCCCTCCACCCAATCCATAGACCATGAGAAATAACCAGCAGTTTTTGTTTTACTTCGGCAGCTACTTTGGCTGAAGGTCAATGCCGGCCTCTCCATCATGTAGGAGGCTGAAAACGAGATCGATTGTTTCAATGTAGACAGGGAAGAAAAAAGAAAAAGAATGTTTAGGAGGGAAGGGCATGAGATTGGGCTAGAATTGAGAGTACAGTTTTCAACATTTTCCTACCCATTAGCTTCCCATTCTTTTAACTTAACTTTGGCTTGGTTAAAACACAACCTGGTTTTTAAAACATTTCTTTCACTGGCTATGGTGGTTATTTTATGTATTTTACATGGAAAGAAAAAAAGGCAGCCAGGGAAAAGGAGGGGTAGAAGTGGAAAGAAGAGAGTGAATTATGTACAGAAAATAATTTCTCTCATTTCAGCCTCAGAACACGAAGGGGAATTCACAAGGGGTCCAAGACATCCATAACCACAGTATATTCTTTGAGAAAAGCTGCTGGCCCCAAGGCATAATAAAAGTTACACTTAAAGAATACCATAAACCTTTTAAAAGTCACATTTTGAATCAAAATAATTTTCTTATGAAATATTAATTCTCACAATGAGTCGTAAAATATGAACACAAAATAGCTTAGGCTATTTTTATTTCAGGCAATAAAGCTAACATTTCTTAGAGAAAACGACAGCTACTCTAAGGTAGCTCTCAGAGTCAGTGAGCGAAAATGTGAGTCTAAACTGCCCTTGGATTCTGTTCCAGCATCTCACCCACAGCCTCTGAGCAGCACCAGGCTCCGTGCTGGGCACCCAGACTGTCAGAGGGAGTGCCAAAGCAGAGGGGAGCCCGGAAGGTAATGCCAAGGTAACTTGCCGTGCTTTAGTGGCTCTGAACTTTTCTCCTGAATGCTGGCTTTTAAAAAATGAAAAGGTAGATCTGAGCTAAGGACACAAATCAAAAGCAATTATTTTAAAATGTAGAAAAAAAATTTAGCTCACTTATTAAAGAATGGCCCTAAGTAGAATTGAATATCGTATAATTAACTCTGAAAATTACCTTGTGGAAATGTATGCTAATGTAGTCCTTCATAGTTAATGTTAAAGCGATTACCCACTTTACTGTTGGGAGTTTTGGTGTGACAAATATTGGTTTTAGGATGTATTCCTGTGATAACGTGGGTCTCTGGAGTCAGACTCCTCAGGTTCAAATCTTAACTTTACACTTACAAAATCTATAATTTTAGGTAAATTTCCTAATCTCTTTGTGCGTCAATTTCCTCATATGTTTGCTGTGTGAAGTAATGAGATGATGTATGTAAGTAGTTATTATTGTCAGTTGTTTTTAAGTACTAGAGGCCCGGTGCACAAAATTCATGCAAGAGTAGGCCTTTGCAGCCTCAGCAACTGCCTCGATCCCTCCCTCGCAGCCATGGGCAGCTGCCTGATCTCATGGCTGCAACCTTGGCTTTGTCCTGGAAGGATGTCTGAAAGGACGTCCAGCCTAATTAGCATATTGTACCTTTATTATTATAGATTAGAGGTCCAGTATAGGGTGGAATCCAGTAGGCCTGGCCCCCATTGGGGCAAATTGGGGCTGGGCCTGTTGGGAGGAGAAGGCAGCGGGACTATGGCTGGCTAGCCCACCTTGATTGGGGGCCTGAAGAGGGCCTGGCTAGCTGGGGGGAAGAATCAAGGGAGATTGGCGGGTGGGCCCCATTTCTGATTGGGGTAGGGGGGTGTATGGGGGTGTGGCCGGCCATGAGGAGGGGCTGTGGGTGGTGGGCCGACCAGCCCTGTCCCCAATGCCAAATGAGGGGGCCGATTGGCGGTGGAGTCAGCAGCTAGGGGTGGGACCTTGGGAGGTTGGCCAGCCAGCTCTACCTTGATTGGTGTGTGGGGGTTTGATCCGGGGTGGAGCTGGCTGGGGGGAGGTGCTGCAGGCAGTTGTCCGCTGGCCCTGCTCCTGATCATGGTGGGGGTGGAGGGGGCATCTTGTGTGGGGGGCGATCAGGGGTGGGGCCAGCTGGGGGAGGGGAAGTTGGCTAAAAGGGGTGGGACAGCCCATCTGGGGCAGGCTGGCTGGGGGTAAGAGGGAACCGGCCAACCACCCTGCACTCTATTGGGGTGGGAGAGGCCAATCATGGGCAGGGTGGCCAGGGGGAGGGGCTGTGGGAGGTTGGCCCACTGGCCCCACCCCCCAATCTGGCAGGTTCACTGGCCATAGTGGGCGTCATAGCTACCAGTCCTTCCTGTCACTATGGCATTCCAGTTGCTGGCTTTATATATATATATATATAAATAAATTAGCATCAACTAGGAAGCCAAGGCCTTAAACTGATATTTCCCAAATCCATTCCCTGACTTGTCTCTGATGTTGGTTCCAGTTCCATCAACATGCACGCCCTCCTCTCGTTTTCTCCCCGAGTAGGGGAATTTCCGGTATCACCAGACACACGGCCCTCGTGTGAAATGTGAAAATAACAGGAATCCTTCCAGGTTTGGCTGGCCGTGCCTCACACAGCTTCTTTGTCTGGGACACCAGAGGCAATGGGGACGGATCTGCCTGAAGACCTGAGAGCCCCTCTCGAGGCTGCTGGGGCACCTCTCAGCACTCTCCTCAGTTCCCTCCACCTTCCTGCTCCTCTCTGTTCCTGAGGAATCCCCTCTGGTCACTGGGTGCGAGGAGCCCTGGCCAGGAGGCTGGGCCCTGGCAGGAACATCTCCTGAGGCTGTTCCAAGTGCTTGTTTACATTCTTGTTGGATGTCAGTGTGCTGTACTGGAAAGTAGCTGGACTATGTTTCTGTACAAATTCGCTCACTCATATTTTCCCTACTTTACAACGACCTGCTTGTGCGCAGCCCCACCTCTCTGGGGGTTTTCTTCTCAACCCCAGGAAACCCCGTGCAGCTGGTGGACACGGAGGCCCTAGGCAGTTGAGGAAACCATGTTTGCCTCATTTTCCTCTGGATGCTTTGTCAAATCTATTTCAGTGAAATTACAGTGCAGGGCCTCTGGCAACTCCCTCTCAGACCCGCCGAGCAGCCCCCCTGATTGACTGTCAATAGATCAATTCTCATCTTGCCTTACTTAACTCACATGCTCTCTTGAGCTGCTATTATAGAAGGAACACGAAGTGCGGGGGGTCACCGGGCCAGAAAATCATTTGGAGCCGCACAATGAGGTGCGGTATGGAAAGGCCCGACTTCAGCTGACCCAGCCTCCAGCCGTAATTCTACATCGCCATCCACACTGACCTTCATCAATCTTTCCTCTTCCAATTAGCCCCCTCCCCCGAGGAACGGTGGCTGGCTCAGGGCCACGGCTCCCAGGAACAAAGTAAATTAGGAGTTAGGTCTCTGAGCCGGTCCTCAGGAGAGAAAGAGTCCCCACTTTCAGAAACTACGGCTCAGAACAGAGCACAACAGAAAGTGCAGCGGAGAAACGTAATGCCAGTTCTGTGAGATGGAGCCGTGCACGCAGCATGTCCTTCGGGGGGAGACCAGAAGAAGGAATGAAGACTGAGGCAGACTGTGCAGTGCTACTTCAGTGAAACCACAACAGGATCGGCTAATGTTGACCAAGCATGTACACCGTGCCACACATCGGGACAAGAGATTTCCGTGTTTTGGCTTATTTGATTCCCATGACAACCCTCCTCTTCATTAGGAGGTCTATTTGCTTACCATGTGCTCCATAAAGAAGAAAGAATGTAGGTGTGCCAGGGGTCATATGTTCAAAATGTGAAGCCTGCGCATTTTATTTTTCTCCCCCATAATGCCTGGCAGCCATGCCCTCACACGTTGCATCTGGGGAAGGGAGGCAGGGACAGGAAGGTCAAGGACAGGAAGGAAAAGGAGGAGGAAATCCTAGCCCTCCCACCCCCAAGGACTGTGGAAGCGAAGGGGATGAAACAGGGGAAAGATGTGGTGGCCACATCAGATCCTGGCCTCGCTTCCTCTGGCCCGAGTCCAGGGGATACTGGTATATGAATGTGTGTTAAAGGTGGGGTGAGCGAGCACTACGAGGTTTAGGTGACAGAGAGATCTTGCTGAAACACCTTGTGTGGGTTGCATGAATAGTGCCTTGAAGAATAAACCACAACCCTGGGATGCCAGGCCGCAAGGTAGAGAGAAACCCTGAGTGAGAACTCTGGGGCCTGGAATATGCTGAGATCGATGTAGAGGTTTCTGCTGGTCAGCAGAGGTGACTGGCTTTCTCCCTATTGTTCATTCCTTTGTCTTTCTAAGTAACATAATCCAAATTCAGGGGCAGAAAGACTACGTTGCAACTAGATATGGCCATAGGACGGAATTATAGATGATGAAATGTAGGCAAAAGTTTGAGTGGGATTTCTGATAGGCATCCTTAAAGGAAGCTGACTCATCAGATACACTCCCCGTCCTTTGTTCTACTGCTTGGAACTGGACGCAATGGCAGGAGCTCTAGCTGAGGTGATCTTGGGCGTAGACACATACCCACCACACAAACATAGGCAATCTGGATCCTTGATGACTCCAGGGATCCACTTATTTTTTTTTTAAGTGAGAGAAATGTAGTCCTCAAATATATCCAGTCTGCTTAGAGTCGGGCTGGAGAGATTGAGGGAGCAGGTGGGAGTAAGGAGATGGACTCAAAGCAATTGGAGTGCAGTGAAACTGTAGCTAAGGATGATGAGGCTGGCTTCTTAGTTCAGGAATTGAATGGGAGTCACGATTTTAGGGGTTCACAGTTCCAGTAAGGGCCCGACTAAGTCCATGTCAGCAGAGGAGGTCCAGCAGGCTCTGATTTAGCCAAGAGAACAGACAGAAATATGAGAGGGAGATATCACAGTTAGACGGCAGGCGGCCACCCTGCCACAGGGCAGAAAGAGGAGACCAGCGGAGTCGGTATATAGTACAGGGAATGCCCAGATGTATCTTAATTCCACAGAAAGCTACCCAGAAGCCTGCCATCTGGAGGGACGGGAGGGAGCGGGATGCTGCAAGACTGGGTATTTATGTGAGAGCCAGGATGAACGAAAGAAACTGCTGTAAGTGTGGGGTTGGGCTGGTTGCCACTGGGTTGCATTACATTTTATTCCCCCCTTATATCCAGTTGACAGTGGAGAATATAAAGAGGCTCAGATCAGACACTGGAAAAAAAGATGCTAGCTGCATGTGTTTTACAGATGTGAGTGTGGTCTCTGCATTGGCTGTACCCCGACAGGGGCATTTTAGCCCCATTTCACAGATGAGGAAACAGAAGCTGGGAGAAACATAGCTATTCACTCTATTCATGTTGAATATTTCTAACACACTTGAGGTTGGCAGCTCAATCTCCTTTGTTCCAAGAGAAGGAGGAGGGGTCGTCGCCAGAGCCATAGTTCACTGGGTCTCTGTGATCAGGGTTGGGCGGTAGGTCAAACCAGAACCCATTTTTAGAGCCTCTCCAATGTCCAAACTCCTTTCTGCTGCATCATGCAGCATTTAGGAACTGAAAGATCTTGATTTGACTCCAAAATATATCAGCATATGAATATTAACCTGTTATTATTGGCTACTGAGATTATTAACATATATTCTTGATTTTCAAAATGATAACCAAAAGCTTGTAGATCCACACATAAACTGGCAAAACTGAAGGCTTAAAGGCTACTGATTCATCAGGGTGCCACTGAAATAAGATGATAGTGGCCAAATCTAAACATTGACCTTGGATCCTTGACCAGTCTCTGTAGTTATAATATTCATTCATTTACACATTCATTCATCATATATTTTTTGAGTGCTCATAACAAGCCAGGCACAGACTGAGAGGGCAGAAAATAGCTGGGAATAACTAGTTGAAGGCTCATCTCTCAAGGCCCTATTGCCCACTTATTAGTCTGCAAACTTTCCTACCTCAAATATGCCAATTATTCTAGGAAATTCTACTTAATCCCCCAAATAGAGGCCATCTAAACACAAATGACTTCTCCTTTTTTCCTTTCTAAGTTTACTTCTGCAAGCTATTGATAAGATTTATGTTTATGATTTATACTTTATCCAGCTATATTTATCTATAAAAATGTTAAATGAGCATATACTGTGACCCAACAATTCCACTATTTTATTTCTAGGAATTTATGCTATGGATATGCTTACACATATGCTGAAACATACATACATACATTTTTATGTATATACTAAAATAGAGGCCAGGTGCATGAAATTCATGCACGGGGGTGGGGGGTGGGGTGAGAGAGGAGTGTCCTTCAGCCCAGCCTGCTCCCTCTCCAATCTGGGACCCCTTGAAGGATGTACAACTGCCCTCTCACAATCCAGGACTGCTGGCTTCCAACTGCTCACCTGCCTGCCTTCCTGATTGCACCTAACTGCTTCTTCCTACCAGCCTGATCACCCCCTAACCACTCCCCTGCCAGCCTGATTGATACCTAACTGCTCCCCTGCCAGCCTGTTTGCCCCTAACTGCCCTCCCCTGTGGGCCTGGTCACCCCTTACTGCCCTCTCCTGCAGGCGTAGGTCCTCCCCCCCGGAATTGCCCTTCCCTGCAGGTCCGGTCACCCTCAACTTCCCTCCTCTGCCAGTCTGGTCACCCCTAACTGCTCTTCCCTGCAGGCTTGATCGCTCCCAACTGCCCTCCCTTACAGGCCTGGTCCCTCCCAACTGCCCTCCCCTGCTGGCTATCTTGTGGTGGCCATCTTGTGTCTATTTGGGGGCAGGGTCTTTTGACCACAGGAAGGCAGTCATTTTGTGTGTTAGATGATGGTTAATCTATATAGTACTCTTTTATCAGATAGGATAGAGGTGCACGGGTGGGGGTCAGCTGGTTTGCCCTGAAGGGTGTCCTGGATCAGGGTGGGTGTTTCCTTGGGGCATGGGGTGGCCTGGGTGAGGAGCCTGTGTTGGTTTGCAGGCCAGCCATGCCCCCCAGGGACCCAAGTGGATGCCCTGGTATCTGGGATTTATTTATCTTCTACAATTGAAACTTTGTAGCCTGGAGTGGAGCCAAGCCTTCTGCTGCACAGCCATTGGAACTTTGTTGCCTTAAGCGGAGGCCTGGGCGCTTGGCTTCCTCCATCTCTGGGGCAACCCAAGCCTCCCTCCTGCTCTCTCTGTGGCCATAGCCATCTTGGTTGGGTTAATTTGCATACTCGCTCTGATTGGCTGGTGGGCGTGGATTGTGGGTATAGTGGAGGTATAATCAATTTCAATATTACTCTTTTATTAGATAGGATGTACACTGAGTGGCCAGATTATTATGATCTCTGAACGCATAATAATCTGGCCACTCAGTGTATATCCTATATAATAAAAGGCTAATATGCAAATTGTCCTGTAGACCAGGAATTCAACCAGTAGGCAGGCTAGCCAACTGCCCATGCCCATCCTCCTGGTCAGGCTGGCTAGCTCTCACCCATGCATGAATTCATGCACTGGGCCTCTAATATATATCTATATACATACACTGAGTGGCCAGATTATTATATGTTCAGAGATCATAATAATCTGGCCACTCAGTGTATATATTCCTGTACATTGTCTAAAATACCAATAGTCTGAAAATGGCCTCAATGCCCATGAATATGGAAGTGATAGAATAAATTAGAGTAGACAGCCTTTAATGAGAGTGAGGTAGAACTATAGCACTCCTTCTGCAGATCTAGCATGGAGCAATTCCAGCACACCGTGCTAAGTGGGAAATTCCAGGGACAAAAATGTGAATACATTGCTGCTATTTCAGCAATAGACTATTGGGTGGAAAATTTCAGAGAGAAACCAAAAATGAAAGAGAATATTTTTTCTCATCTCTCTATATAAAGAGTCAGTGTCTGTAACATCCAAAATGACCAAAGGCTCGACCAAATGCCAGGCAGTGTGCACAGCATGCCAAGGGGGCTGAACTCCTGACCTCTCAGAGAGAGAGAGAGGTGGGGACTCGCAGCAGGGACTTGTGTGAGGCTGCCTCATGGCACCCGGCATCCCTCCCTGACTGACCACTGCCACTCCAAGCCAGTGAAGGCTGCCTCTAGGCTGCAGCCCTAGTTCCCTGACCCCCACCCCAGGCCCGAGAGCGTGGTGCTGGACAGGGGTGCACTGGGTCCAGAAACGCGGTGCGAGGGGCCAGCATTGCATGGGGGGCTGTGTCTACACTGCCATGTTCCCTGCTTCCGCCCTGCCCATACATCCCTCTTCCCACCCCTCAGCGGCTCAGCTCCTGCCTACCTGCTTTCCTGGCAGGCCCGGCTGCACTGGGGAGTGAGCCCTGGTGACAGGGATGGCCACTTCCTGGGATGGGATGGCCGGGCTGCAGCAATTCACAAGGACAACGACGAGGCCTGTGGGGCACAGGCAGTTCTCAGGCAGTGGGGGCGGCCGGCCAAGCCAAGTCTGGCTTTGGTGGGGCCAGAGGGAGCCTGAGGCCATCACGGCCCCCATAGATCCTGGGCTGGACGGTGGCTCGGCAGTGAGCGGTGTCTCCACGCACCTTGCCGTGAGTGGCCGTGATCTGCTGCAGCCCTGCCCCGTGCTTCAGGGAACGGGAGGAGGCTTGTGGCCACTGGCACCCTAGACCGCACTGCCTGCACCGCCGCCTGCGGGTCTGGCCTGGTCTAGAGCGGGTGAGCCGCTCCCACTGCCCGGTGGTGGGACAGGGAGGAGGGCACTGGGTGCAGGCGGGGACCTCAGCAGGGATCCTCCCGGTGCGAGGAAGGGGCCCAGCCTGGGCCCGGTGGGGAGCTTAGGAAGTCTGGCTGAGCAGGCGCTGGTTCATACCAACTCTTACTCTGCCATCTTTCTCCAGCTCTCCAAGCTAGCCCCACCCACCTGCCTGGGGGAATGGGTTCTGGGCAGCCTCCCCGAGCGCAGACTGTGGACACGGAGATCCGGAAGAAGAGTGCCCAGCGGCACCCAGGCAGGGGCCGGTGCAGAATATCGGGGCAGAGCTGCTTCGGTGTCTCAGTGGAGTTTGCAACAGACCCAAGGAAGAATCTGAGAGGTAAAACGCCAGGAGGCATGAAGTCCCAGCGCTTCAGCTGCTTGAAAATATCCCTGTTTGGAATGTGAGATGGCTCTATATTCAGCTGAGAAGTGAGGGGGCTGAACCCCACCATCGCTGGGCTCCTATCGGTTCGAGGCCTGAGCATCCACCATGACAAGGAAATAATGGAGGGAGAGGCCCAGAGGAAGAGAGGACAATTGAAGGAAACCGTGTCTAGACTTTTCCCGCTGCCTGCAAAAGCCCCAGGCCCGGCCACAGTTCTGTCTCCACCGTTTAATCCCTCATTCTCCAACCACGGAGGAAAGAAATAAGGATGGAGTCCATGCTGCCTTCAGAAACTATCTATACACCTGATTGGCCGGTTTCCTCTTGCAGAGGGAGGTCAGACTTCCCCCAAGGGCTCCTGGATGGTGAGAGGGCTCATGCCAGGCTGAGGGATCCCCCGCCCTAGTGCACAAATTTTCATGCACTAAGCCACTAGTAATTATTATAAAAGCTTGTGTTAGGAGAGACACCCAAAATTTGTATAGTATGTCCTGAGTGCGACTCTAAAAGACAAATTAGCTCCTTGTAGTAATATTGATATTTACATTCCACTCAAAGTTTTCATGCTTATGACGTGGCTCAGGTATGGGGGGCTTCAAATCAGGAGGCCGAGAGAGTGAGGAGTGGGTGCCACATACTGTCCTCACTCTTCCTCAGGTGAGGTAGGAAGAGTCTAGGGAAAGCAAAGGGACTTCACAATTTGGAACCAACGTGGGGAAGGGGACAGAGAGGTGGCCATGGCAAGCTGTGGGCCAGAGGCCCCGGACTCTGTGGGGGAGACAAGAGCAGCCGTTCTGGCTCCTCTCCTGTTTCTTTCCCGGGTGCTGTCAGTGGGGAAACCTCCCGGTGGGGAAGTGCTGCCCAACACCCACGTTTGGAGGGGATGAGCTGAAGAAGGGGGAGGAGGAGGAAGCTCCTCTAGGAGGCAGGTCCCCCAGGTACCCCATCTTCCCCGGCATCTTTATGCTCCCGAAGCTGAGGATTCATTAATCATTCCGTTGGACAGATTTGTGGTGGGCAAACAGCTCTCTATCACCACGTCCCTTGTGAATAGAATGTGAACACAAGCAAAACATTTGCAAAAGTGGGTGACAGATGGGCTGATTACAGAACACTCTCCTTTGTGGTCATGAAGTGGGCCTTTGAAGCCGGGCACCTGAAATGCTGGCAGTCCCTTTCCAGGACAGAGCCGTTGACCCTACACAGTTCAGCGCCTGGTTCCACAGGCTCTTCCAGAACCCCACGCGACTTTCCCACAGCTTCTCCCCTGTGAGGTCCTGGGTCTCTCCTCCCCTCCATGGATGAATCCGCCATGGATCCTGCTTTCTTTGTCTCCCTGTCTCTGTATCATCCAGATTCCAGATCTCATCCCATCTGACTATAGCCTTCACCGCAGAGGAGCTGTTCAGTTCTGGGGGGAAGAGATGGAGGGGGAGGGAGGAGATGGCCCTAAACTAGCATGGAATGAGGCACCTGCCCCTTCACCTGACCCATTCCTGAATCTTCTGCTCTTCCTAATTCCGTTTAGAAAGTGATGCACTGAAGTGGAAATATCGATGTTTTTCACTTGCATAAACAATAAGCAGTTCTGACGGAGGCTGACATGTGTTAGCTTCTGTGGGTGCACTATGGCCCAGAATCCTGGAATCTGCAGGTCACCACTGCAATGGACGATGGAGGCCTGCCCCTCCCCCTGCACATCTGGGCTCTGAATAGCAGTGTTGTAGAGTGCCTTCCAAGGTTGCACAGCTGGCCCCCCACACAGCTGAACTTGAAGCCAGTGCAAGATTCTGCAGGGGAGGTTGCGCCCACCTTGCTTAGACACAGTGATTTGGTACATTTGGAGGCTGGTCTTCACAGAAGAAGGGGAGGCTCTATGGTGCCGTGTCTCCCATGCGGTGGTGACATCAGAGCTCTGCAGGGGTCAGGACCAAGGATGTGAAGTTCATACACACTTTTAGGGCTTGTGCATTCCTAGGGTGTCCACTCACTAGAGCCTCTGGCCACAAATGTCATACTAGCACCCTCCTCACTCCTCCCCTCCCAGCAGGCCCTCCAATGACCTTCTTCAGCCTCCACCACACTACTTCTAAGGCACCTTTCACATTCTAACTGGGCAGATTTGGGTAGATCTGTCCTCGTCCCCCAACCTCATGAGCTCTCAGGATAGTGGGGAGCTGGGCTGATGCACTAGCCATGGGCCCCAGTGAATGAAGACGAGCAGACCAGGGATGCAGCATCTCCAAGGGACACACGTTGGTGATGAGCGAGGGCTGTTCTGGGTGAGCAGAACCATGGAACATGGAACCACAAACTGGACGAGGTTCGGAGGTTCTGTCAAATGCCTGCCTTCTTAGCATTTTAGAACCTGAGCATAGGGAAAGGCTGCAGAGAGTGAGACCCAGTCTTTTACTCAGTGTTCCACATTCCTGACCTGCTCGCTCAGCATCTGCTTGCACACTTCTAGTGGTGGATGTCTCACTACTTAGGAAGGAAGTCCATTTCATTTTGGGTCCCTCTACTATTGTCACCTAAATTTATCTCCTTGTGACTTCTAGCTAACCCAGGGTCTACTCATGGGTAACACAGAATAGTTCATTTTATTTTCCAGATGATAAGCCTTTAAATCTTAAAAAGGAGAAACCAGGTTCCCCCTTGTCTTCCATAGTCTGCTATGGGCTCTGCATCTTTAGTTTCCTAGACACTCTCATTTGGACACACTCTATTTTATTAAGAGAGTATTAAAAAGTGGGCAAAGCATAGGTTTTGAAGTCAAACAATGGCTCTGCTTGTACATTCACCTTGGGACCTCAGCGTCATTATCTGAAAATGGGGATAAAGCACTGTAATGGGACAGTCATTATTGCCTAAGCTCAGGCGTTCTTGGCTGGTTCATATATGCCATGTGTACAGGCATATATGGGTTCAGTGGTTCCAGTATGATCAGAAGAAAACCAAGAATGATCTTGACCACGTGTTGGGTGGTTTCCAGTGAAGTGAAATTCCTCTTGGATCTTTCTCAGGGACCTGCCAGCATTGTCTCTCAGGATAGTGATGGGTACTGCCTTCTTGAGTGGAGGTTCCCACTCTGAATGCTAAAATGATCCTTTTCACAATGCTCTGCCCCTCCCCCCACTATTCCTGGGTAAAGGTCCCTTTATTTCTTGGACAACACCTCTTTGATCAGCTCCCAGGTTCCTGGGCATAAGAGTTCAAATCAATGGAAACATAGGTTACCTCCTCTCAGTAAGTGGAATGGAATAGGCTTAACCTTCAAATTTCGCTGGTATAGTAAAGAAAGGAAAGAAAAACAAAAGTGATGTTTCTATATTAAAATGGTCTAAGTTTCATCACCACCACAGCAGCCACCTTAGCTGATTATTATGAGGATCAGTGATGTGGTGCCAGAAATGCCCTGCCCATGGAGGATGCTCAGTGAGTGACATCCATTATCCTCCCTAGCAGTAGTTCTTTGCCTGGGCAAACGAGGTGGAAACACAATTTCTCTTAATTAGAGCACCCTTCTTTCACTGAATCATGTTGAGGCTGCAATACCATTGTTGGGACCTGCATCAAGCTATGAGCTGACAGTGAGCTGTCCTAAACGAAACCCCTGGAGTTATATGTGTATATGAACCACATGCAGTTTAGTCAGGTCTTTCCTGTTCATACTTCTATGATTACGTTTAAAACTTGTGGTGCATAATTTTTTATATTTAACCCTTACGTAATTTTGTTTCAGAACTCTCTAAACCTTAGCTTTCTTATCTGAAAAATGAAAAAAATCTGGGCTTAATGATTCTGAAGGCCTTGTCCCGCTCATATTTCACAAGTTTGTGTTCATCCTTAGATGCTTTCAGACATTTAACAAGTCTCTCACACTCAACTTGTTTTTCAGGTGTGCCTCCTCGTGAAGCTGGGACTTTATGCTTATCCGGCAACTTCCAGCCCTAGGATCAAGAGCAGAACTTGGCTAGAGGTAAGGACTAATTTTATGTGTTAACTTGATTGGGCAGTGAGGTACCCAGATATTTGGTCAAATATTGCTCTGGGTATTTCTGTGAGGGTGTTTGGGGAAGAAGGGAACATTTAAATCTATAGATTGAGAAAAGCAGATTGCCCTCTCAGTGTGGGTGAGCCTCATCCAATCAGTTGAAGGCCTGAATAGAAAAAAAAAAAAGCCTGGCCCTCCCTGAGTAAGAAAGTTTTGTTGCCTAATTGCCTTTAGATTGGGATGATAGCTTTTTCCTGCCTTCGGACACCAATTGGAATATTGGCTTTTCTTGGGCTGCAAGCCTGCCAGCTGACAGACTGAAACCGCACCATTGGTTCTCTTGGTTTTCAGGCCTTCAGGCTCCGATGAAGCTAACTCATCAGTTCTCCTGGGTCTCCATCTTGCTGATTCACCCTGAAGATCTTGGGACTTGTTACTTCCATAATGACATATGGCAATTTTTCATAAGAAATCTGTGTGTGTGTGTGTGTGTGTACAGAATGATAAAAAGTAGGTTTACAGTTGTATGTGAAATGCATAATTTATTCTTGTATTAGTATTTATTAATTTCTGTATTTTCCATGCAAACAACTATAACCTACCTTTGCCCATCCCTGAACTTGGAGCCTTTAGCTCCAAGATGGTTCCTGAGATGCTACCTAGAAATTGCTTTATTAGAGGAGAACCTTTCACTGAGCATCTAGATTTCCTAGTTCTACCATGATCAACTATAGATCAAAATAGAAGGAACCAGACTTAGCATAAGCTGAGAGATTTAAGTGAGATGTCAGAAGGAACTTCTCAGTGATACTGGTGCCCATTATTCCCCATAGAATTTTTTGGAACTCTACCCCGAGAACCTTGGGAATGGCACAGGAACAACCTATGGCATGTAGTTGTAGGTGCGACTCTGTTCTGAGCTGGAAGGATACATGAGATCTGTGTTTTCCAAAACAGTATGGTTTGCATTCAACAAAGAGCGCACAGCACTTTCAGATGCTATGTGGATCAACATTCCTTATTTTAATATTGATTTCTTAATTTTTAACCAATCAAATAAATATTCCAATTTCAATTTTTATTAGAAAAAATAATAATAACCAGCACACTTAAGCTCTAATTTCCTGCTCATTATTGCCTAGAATAGGGCTACATAAAAGTGAACCAATAGACAGTTGCTTTAAACTATTAAATGAATAAAAATTACAGGCATGGCACAGACATGGCAAAAATCTCAAAGGTAGAGCAAGACCACAGGGTCTGGGGAAACGCGGGACTCAATTACAGGGCCCCTGCCCTTGTCTCTTGCTCCCATGACCTTTGTAAAGGATCTAACACAATTAAGATCTTTAAGGTCTCTTTCTCTCACACGCCGCCGTTAGTGTGACAGGAGTGTTTGGCCTGGCTAATGTGATTTCAGGTATGCGGTGCGGAGGCCCCGCGGCCCGCCTGCCTAATGAAAAGTTCATCTCCCACAGCGGAGGCAGCTCCCCGTGCACCGTGCACCGAGCACCGTGCAGCGAGAGGTGCGCGCCCCTGATGAAGATGGAATGGCCAGGCCTGCGGTGTTATTAATGCCCGCGCCAGGTCTGTGAGCATCTGCAAGTGAAACAAAGTGAGATGCCCTTCACTTAAGCCCATGAGGACAATGAACGCCAGCGGTGCCGCTTGGATGGGAGCCAGAACTGGGCCTGTTGTCAGAGGAAAGAAATTCATTAGAGATCTCAGACCCAGGCCTGAAGAGAGAAAGAAAGAGAGGGCGGGGTTGGTCGAGCGACAGCAAATTAAAACGTTGCCTCTTGCTCCGGGGTGCTCGGAGGTCCCTGCTTCTCGAGCAGATTTATCACCCAGAGGTCTGAGATCATCTGGCCACACCATGGGCTCATTTGCTTCCCGGAGGCAGAAGAAAGGGCTGTCCTGACGTCTCAGTGCAGATGGTGGAGTTATGAATGGGAGGATGCGCTGCCAACAGAAGGTCTCTGAGGTCCAGGGACAGAGAGCACAGGGAGAGTTTGGGATCCAGATGTTACTAAGATACTTGGTATACGTTTTGCAAATGTAAAGGGGGCAAGGCAGGTCACCTTGAAGAGGGCCAGGAGTATGTGTTAATAGAAAGTGGTGGAGCCCACGGCACCCTTTTAAAGGGGGAAGCCATGCTTGGCACCGGCCCATTGTTTAGATGAGGAAATTAGGCTCTTGTTCTTCCATCTCCTGAGGTTTCCAGAGAAGCTATATTAAAAACATTTAACTTAGTAAAAAATTTTAAATATTTAAAAAAAGGGGGGGAAAGAAAACACCAGGCTGATGAAACAAAACATGTCTGTGGGTCTCTATAGTAAACAGAAAAATGGCCTCCTACAGAGGCCATTGACCTGTGACCGCTATGTTACATGGCAAAGGAGGGTTAAGTTGCAATGGAATTGAGCGGCAGATCAGCTGACCTTTAGATGGGGAGATGGTCTTCTATTATCTTCTCTCAACGTAATCACAGTGTCCTTAAAAGTGGAAAAGGCAGACAGAAGTGTCAGTGTCAGAGGGGTAAGATGTGAGAAAGAATCAGTGCAACACTGCTGCATGGAGGGGGGCATGAGCCAAGGAAGGTGGGCAGCCTCTGGGAGATGGAAATGGCAAGGAAACAGATGGTCTCCTGGAGTCTCCAGAAAGGAAAACAGCCACCTGATATTTTGTTTTTAGTCAAAAAAAAAAAAAAAAAAAAAAAAAAAAAAAAGACCTATTTTGAACTTCTCAACTACAGAATTGTGAGATGATACATTTATGTTGTTTAAGCCATTACATTTGTGGTGATTTGTTACAGCAGCAAAAGGAAACTAATGGAGTCTCTAGTTTCAAACTTCAATCTAGACATGGAATGGGGAAAGGTATGCACATTCAGTGAAAGTAGAAAACACTGCAGAACTCTATATCCCCTTTATAATAATGGGTGTGGAAGGGGTGGGGAAGAGAAGTGGAGACAATGACTACAAGGCTTGGCTGCTTGAATTCCTTGGAGACCATTTTGACTAGTTAAGCCCATGCATCTGATCTTTTAATTCTGAAATGTAATTTTGCTACTGTTAGGAATTGTAATGTAAATGTTCTGATGGTCTTAGGCTCTATAGCAGCGGTCCTCAACCTGTGGGTCACGATTGCTAGAAGGTTGCCTAAGACCATTGGAAAACACAGATATTTACATTATGATTCATGACAGTAGCAAAATTGCTGTAGCAAAATTACAGTTATGAAGTAGCAAAGAAAATACTTTTATGGGTGGGGGTCACCACAACATGAGGGACTGTATTAAAGGGCCGTGGCATTAAAAAGGTTGAGAACCACTGTCCTAGAGGATCCGTAGGTCATTAATGCCTGGTGTATCATGATGGAGACCCTCAGTGCTTACCAGTATCTATGGAATTGGCCGTATTTCTCAACCTCCCTTGCAGTTGGGTTGCTGCTACTTGGCCAATGGGGTGTGAGCAGAAGTGACATCAGTTACTTTCAGGCCTGGCCCTTCAAGAGGCCTATCCGATCTCCAGCTCTCTTCTCTCTACACACCGTGGTGACTCTGGAGACCTTGAGTTCCAAATGATTTAGATACAAGAGGAGGAGAGCTGTCTCACCTGTGCACGAGCAGGAAATAAACTTCATTTTGTTGAGATTTTTAGACTTGCCTGTGGCAGCATTGCTTACTCATCAGTTACTGAGTCCAAAAATGGACAAAACAAGCTGGGGAAGTGATTGTGAAAAGCTAAGTGAGTTGGGAACCCAGGAAAGAAGATATCTCTGAAGTTTGGTAGGACCATGTATTTTCCAGCTGTCGTCTGTAAACCACTAATGGGAACAGACAGAGGAACACTTTAAACATTTTATAGGCATGCATTGATTTGACTACATATTTGAAAAAATTTTACCCTGCATGTATGACTACCCTGTAATTTCACAGATTTTTGGCTTAGAAGTCAATTGGGAACAGACTTAAAGAAAAATATTAAAGAAGTATGCAAGTAGTATATAGCAATGGAATAAAATGTGAATAACTAAAATTTAGGGGGCATGAAAGTAGGCCACAGGGAAATCAAGAAGATTTGGAGCATATCTCTAAAAGGAACAGGTAGCTGCCACGGTTTTTGATACGGGTAAGCTACATATTTAGCTCTAAAATTAAATAACTGAAGGGAGACCTAACATTACCAACTCTTTGTTGCCTTTATAAAGAGACCAATTTCCTCAGCCCGGCATTTAAGACTTTCTAGATGTCTAGCATGTAAGAGTAACTCACCCGGCCACTTTGATTTCTATTGGAGTCTGGACATAGTTCTACTACTAATTCCACCCAACTTATAAGCCACACCTCAAATCTTGTTTCCTTCATGAAGCTTTACCTTATTGCTCCCCAGATAAAAATAATATCACTCTCTTTAAAAATCTTTTTTTTTTATTTTAATTAAATCTTTATTATTCAGATTATTACATTTGTTTCTCTTTTTTTCCCCTCCATAGTACCCCTCCACCCAGCTCCCACCCTCCCTCTGCCCTTAGCTCCCTCCCATTGATCTCATCCATAGGTGTATGATTTTTGTCCAGTCTCTCCCTGTATACCCTTCACCCCTTTCCCCCTAAGAGT